>BMAO01026152.1:0-65000 GCA_019973975.1 Trichonephila clavata | reverse complement strand
TCACCCCCCCCAAGAGACGCTCCCAGTTTTTGAGAAACGCTACTCTAAATCCTTTAAGCGAATTTTTCCCTGTTCTGAATATGATTTGATTTCTATAAACCTAATACACTAAATCAATAGAAGGACTTCTGGTGACGGAAGTCTTAAGTTTGAACATTGGTCAAGCCATGGGGATGCACCCTACTCTTCGAACTTCACCATCCCGCATAGGTGAGGTATCTGAGCAATGGCAGTTTTAACTTGAATCAGACTCTACGCATTGGGTCTTCAGTTGGCCAAGAACTCGAGCTTATGACCCACCGGCCATGAGTTGGTGACGATGACCACTTGATTACCGCGGCCATTTCCCTTTCCTATATAGTGACTAATTTATTTAAAACAGAAAGAAAAAAGTTTTCACATGATGTGACAGTGGCATGATTGAAACAGATGATTCATCTAAATTCGTGTTTTGTGACAATTCTTAAAATTTTACTTTGTTATTTTTGTGTATTTTGGACTTTATAACAACATACCTACATTAAAAAGAAACGGAAAAAGCAGCATTTAAATGAATTATGTAAGTATATAATTATACTGAACAATGCAATCAAAGTTCAATTTTTTTTTATTTCCTGTTTAAAAAATACTTTGTTAGAACTTGTTCTTTCATATAAAAATTTTACGAAGTTAAAGCTAAGTGTGGAGGGGGTTGCTTCCTGAGGGATTGTTTGAGTGTTGTATTAATGTCTCACTAAAAAACTACATAAGAGATAATAGAGACGGAACTCATTGTTTTGAACCATGGTCAAGTGACGAGGACGACAACTGCGCTCACATCACCCTGTCCAAACGTCCCCACCACACTAATGGGAGGACGTTTGAGTCTTGACAGATTTAACGTGCAGCTGTCTCACTTACACGGCGGGTCTTCAGTGGTACTGGTCTTGAACTCATGACACGCCCTCCACGAGTCCGATACCTTGACCACTTGGCTACCACGGCCACTCATACAGCTCCGTAGATTGATACTAAATAAACATCAATCAAGCAATCAATAATCCTAATAATAATAATCCTGTGGTGAGCAATAATAAACCTTCATTGGCATTTCTTATTCTTAATTAGTTAGGTATCGATTCTGCTGCATTAAATAAATCGATTACGTCAAATTAGTTTAAAAAAATTATTAATACTCAACGTATTAAGTTCAAAAGTAGCTTACTACATATATTGAGAAATTATCTTTTAAATTTAAATATTCTCTACACTTTCATAAAATGAAATACATTGTTTCAAAGTAAATATATTCATTCACTTCTTCCAAATAATGACAAGCAGGAAAAGAATTATTCAGAATTTTTATCAGCACTGATACGGTCCATTGTTTTAAGAGTTCTATCATTCAACGGCAATTGTTCTACTGTCTACTAATCTATTCTGTGAAGAAGTCAAAACATGATCTCAATCCATTGCATTTACTAGGCTGTTCAACAGCGTTTTTAAATTTTTATAAAATTCCAGATTTACGCTTATTCTGACCATCTCTAATTTAAAACTAAGGATTAATAGAAGCATCTGCAGGATGAATGATGGAGACGTTGTTAGGTAAGTCCTTTAATTCGCTTATATTTAATTTGAGAAAATTTGTTGTTTTTTTATTTGGCAAGATATGTCAGCTTATCTTTGGAACGTATTTCTTCTCTTTAAAGTTCGTTTTATATTCTTGGTTAGATTCTTATTGGAAATCTGGATTAATCAAATTTATAAAAGTAATCAAATATGCATGCATCCGAATTATTCCTAGATTGTAGAAAAGACAACTTTGATGTTATTTATTTAATTTATCGACTAAATCCTTAAGATATCGCACTAGCTGCTCATAGTGTATTGGAATGTTTTTTAGAAAATAATTGGGCTTATTGACAAAGTTTTGAAGTCTAGTATGATAACTCATATGTGATTTATTTAGAATATTTGCTATATTTTTAGAATGTCTCTGCCACGGACGTATGTATCTTTCCCCAATACAATACCAGAAAATAAATAATTTTTCTACACTTTATTTTTTTCGTTAGAAGGAAACTTGTAGTTCAGAAATTTCAAACAAATTGCTACATCGATTTTCCAAGATAGTTAAAAGAATAAGGAATTTAGTATTTTATAATTGTTTAATCAATTAAATATCCTGAAATTTTTGTCGCGAAAATTGTCGTTTGTAAGTAACTTAAAAAGATCAGTAGCTAAGTAAATTTACTCATAAAATTTATTTAAAATAAATTGCTACGAAGCGCTGTTAACCTCGAGTATTTCAGATTTGATTTCTAGAAATTTAATAAATTCTCATGGCAAAAAAGGACTATTTATATTATAATAATATACAGTTAAACTTTAAACTTTAATTATTCAATATCTAAAAAAAAAGTACTTTGATATTTTTTTTAGAAAAAGGATAGATCATATGTGAAATACCATTTAAGTATATAAGTCCTTACAGAACATATAATATCCCTATATAATTTAGTGACATTTTAATGGTAAAATTGGATAACTTTATAAATATATATAAGATTGAAACTTTAAATGTAAATCAGATTAAATGTATATGAAGATTGTGTTTGTTAGAGAAGTATTAAATGAATCAGTGTGCCACTTGAATAAAACTGAATAATCATGATGAACTTCATTACTTAGTTTTTCGATTCCGTTTTAATATGGAATTTTAAATTTGTATTGCTTAATTTTACACCATATGTAACACAAATAGTATACTTCAAGTAATGCGGGAGTGACAAAATTATATCATTGTTTGCTTATCTTTTTGATTGGACCATAGAATTGCAAATTATGAAAATATATTCTAAGTAAGCTTTTGTTGATTGACAGTCTTTAATTCGTAATTGCTCATGCATAGAAATACTACGAATTTATCCTGTTATTTCTCAGAGATAAATCTCGGTGGATCTCGAACATAATTTTTATGAAAAAATCTTTTTTATCCTCTAGATTTGACCTTTATAAGTGATATGAAACTGAAAGCAATAATTCAATGAATTAAATAATTGAATATATGAATTTGCACATTGAATGGGGAATTATTCAATTTTAAGAAATTGGATGCGAATTTTCACGTATTTTGTTTGTTGCCAAAATGCCTCTTTTAAGTAAAAATTAAGTCTTTTTTTGTAGTTAAATATCACAGTTAAATTTAATCAAATTATTAGAATGGCTTATGAAGCATCCACTAGTCGTGCTTCAAAAAGTTAATCCATAAGTATGCGTCATCTCTCGGATGCATCATCTCATACATGCGTTTGAAAAATAATTAACCATTTCAAAGGTGAAAATTGATCTTAAAATATATTTGACATATAATTTAAAAGCAATCTAGAAATTAAGATTTTTTTCAAAAAAAAAATCTAAAAGCTAATGGTTAATTATCACCGTGTCACCATTGTCTACATCTTAAGATGCCCAGCTTGTAGTCTTCACAAATCACATTGCAATTTTCAAGGGACACGGATTTTCCGTATAATGCATGACAAAATTTTAATATTTTCTTTATGTCCTTACAAGAGGAAGCAGTGTCTTCTTTTTCAAGTTCCTAGTGATGTTCTTTTGGTTTTTCCTCTTGAATGAGGCGTTGTATATCAAATATTTCTTCAATCCTGAGTCAAAATGAACGAGGCATGCGAATGTTGCACTCAGTCCGCCTTCGCAGATGCTCCTTCGAAAGTTCGTGACCTTGTTTTCATGAATATGTGTTTGAGGATCTGAGTCATTTTGATTCCCATATAGATATTTTGGGGTTATTCCGGCTACACATTGAGGATTGAATAAAATACAATCACTGGCTATGCACGTGGCATCCTTCAGATGTATCTCATCTCCCATAAAAAATTATCAAACATAAGTTACAAAAATACTTGTTCCGAATTATTTTCATGCAAAACAGAAAGCTGCACTAGTTTACAAGAAAAAAAATCAAAATGTACAAAGTCATAAGAACTGACGTTTTAAGGTGTGCTGCATCTATCAGAATCAATGGTTCCTGCTGCTCTTAAATATGAAGAAAACACCCTCATTTTCCCCACAGAATTCTAGGGCGAGTGATAAAAGGCAGATAAAAGAAAAAGGGACGTACTCCGACCCAAGGTGTGGACACGGCAACGAAATGCATCTGAGATATGCACACCTAAAAAAGGAGGGTTAAGAATCAAACCATCTAGGAAAATACTAGTTATCCAATTAATGGATCAGCTAAAGAGTTAAGCTCATTTGTACTCAAACACTTATACGGAAAGTACATTTGAAAGTTTTCTGAGGTTACATGTATGTGCTTAAATACTCACAAAAATAAATTCCAGTTCTATTTTAAAAAGGTGCTAGTTTGATATCCTGGGTCTACGCAATAAGTTGTTTATGTTTACCAAGATGAGCGATAACATTACAATATGGTTACCTTTATATTTTTTAACATCTGGCAATGTGGTTGCCATTGGGGATAACGTCTATTTTCAGTTAATTTTTATTGGTTTTTTCTCGCAGTAACCCTATTAATTTCAGACCATTTTAATTCGATTTCTTTAACAATTTAATCATTTTAATTGCATTTACTCTATTGCAATCTATCATTCAGTGTTTTATTTAGTGCTATTTTCGAATATGGATTTCAAAAATATCATGGGTGAGTTCTTGGATACTTTTTTCTTAAAGAATGATTGTTGTCTTTTTAATTATTGCTATAAATAGCGTTTATTTTCACTTTATTTTACTTTTTTAAGATGTTTTTTTTACCGTTCCTTGGTCGATGAAATTCGTTGAAGGAACTTGCAGTTTTTGGAGCATTGCAAGTTTTCAGTACTTTTTGACACTCATTATTTTACTATACATTATGTAACTAGTTTATAATATAAAAATTCAATTATTGTTATATGTAATCATGATATTCGTGTTATTTGTAATATATTTTTAATATTTTATATATATATATTCCATATGTGTTACTTATAATTATTATGTTTGTTTTTTATTTATTACTATGTTTATTTATAATTGTTACATGAGTATTCTTATGTAAGCTTCTTATTATATTACAGTACTATGCTTATTCTTTTTTAAATGCTGTTAAATTATATTATATAATTATTGTTATATGAAATATTGTTAAATCATACTATATAAATATAAAATAATTATTACTCTATTTAAGTATCTTTTAAATAATTACTATAAAATTAAATAAGTTTAATATATATTGCATAATATTATTATTATAAATGGATTTTTTTTAGATATTCATATTTTACGGATCTTTATTATTCTCAATCTCTTCCTATATTCTTCATTTGAAATTTTGATTTTACTGTACTTCAAAAGTTCTTTAACATTACTTTTCTTGACGATTTCTTACCACCGCCATCTTGGATTCCATTCCAACGATATGCGCTGCTTGTCATGATTCTTGATCGCACCAAGCAGAGTTTGGCGCGTAGACCCATGATAACAAACTAGTTCCTTTAAAAATTAAAACAGAACATTTCGAGAACTCGGAGAGAATCAAACTTTCCCTCTAAAAATAATTAATTTTCTTGACGTATATTGAAGTTTTTAATTTAAATAGATGTAATAACTATTATCTGTTTTTTTTTATTTCTTAAAATATTCATTTAAATGAGATCTTTGACAGTTTTATGTCCAGAAATTGTCTAAGTTTTCTAACACTAATTACAAATCAAAACTCAAAGTTTTTGTCATTTATTTTCAAAATCTGAGATGAATATCTTTAAAATTGCTTTCTTTATAAACTTTAAGTTGAAAGTTTGTAATGTTGAGAAAAAATGCAGTGATATATCTCAGTTTTTTCCTTGAATAAAAATGTTGCTCTTTTTCATGTATGAAATAGGAGTATGAAAAATAAACTAGTCCTAGTAAACTAGTCTCCTTCAAATATACCAACTTCGGCTTTTATGTTTTTCAGCTCTAAAATTAACTTGAGCGGATATTTGCGGAATATTTAAAGAAAGATTAGATCTTATCTTTTGATACTCATTTTATTTAACAAGAAATTTTAAAATGCGGTGTTTACATAATATATGGATGAAAAATATTATTTGCATAAGAATATTAATCAGTTTTTATAGCACAAATTTCAGACATCAAATATTTATAAAATATAGATCGTTATTTCTGTCGCATTTTAAGACTTGCAGCTTTCTAGAAAATAATGTATGGCTTATTTTTTTTTCGGGAGGGGGATTAATTACAGTAGAACCTGTTTTTGTGCGGTCCTTGTTTATGCGATTTTATTTTTGTGCTATTTTTTCTGTGCGATCTTTTATTATGCAGTATATAAATTTCATCAGCTTTTGTTCCACTGTAATGCTTTCTATCGTAAAATGTTACGTTCCCTCCTGCAAAGTCAGATTTTGCCTTTAATATATTATAAATTCGGTTCATGCATACTTGGCCTTAATCAGGCCTTGGGGGGGGGCCACCAGAGTCCCGTTCATCAACCCCAAGAGGCGGTGGTTGCAGGGTAGTACGTTACGGTCACTGCAATGTACATATATACACTTCAAGACGCTCTGTACATTTGTTATAAACAGTCTCTGACAATGCACGTTCAGTTATTTCCAACGCACCAACAGCCTGCGCTTAATTGAAGACAAAACTGTCAATGACAGTGGCATTATCAATAATTTGATAGATGTAGTCGGATAAGAACCGGATTCTTTGAGAGCGGATAATATATATGCAGGGATACAACTTTCTAACAAATTATGTAACACATTTTCTTAAAACAGATGCCAATTCCGATAGGAGTATGAAATTTTTCAAAAAAGAGCTTCGATTACGCATTTCTGGTTTCTTGACATTTGCAAACAGCTGACTAATATAACCGACCTTCTTTGCAAAAACTTCTCTTACTTTATGGTGCCCAAAAATAAATCAATTAAATTGTGTTTTCAAGTGAGGAAAGTGATTTTGAATTTATTCATCACAAGATGAGTGTTTTGGATTACGATAAAGTAGCAGTAAATTATGTATGCGCATTTTGAAAATTTCGCCATGTATAAAATGAGAAACTAAATGTTTTTAAAATGTTTCCATGTGTTATGGAAGTACTTTCTCATAAATTTAGTAAATAACGTGTATTTTCTAAATAAGACTTCTTTTTTATTCGATTCCTCTGCACGCATAAAAAAAATTCTGTAGTATTTCGACAAATTTGTTTGTTATAGGTAGAATTTATAAATTTTTCGTATATTTTTGTGCGGTTTTTTTATGCGGTCCCTATCTACTGCACAAAACGGTTTTACTGTATTGGGAATTTTATTAAAAGTTCAGTCGTTAGTTTATAAGAAATTAAAATATTTCAAAGAATATAATTTTTAATGCTGAAAATTTATATAACATATATGACTAAAGAAAATTAGCGTCCTACCCTGTTTACTGAAAGATTATTATATTTAAGATCTGCGACAGATTTGAATTAAATGACTCTGTATGATGTAATTAAGTACTTAAATTTGAAAACATTAAGAAAATCATGGCTGAGTCGCGCATCCTTGAATTCTTATCGAATTACTTAACCCTTTATCTACTCGCATTATGATTTACTGCAATCATGTATTTTTTCTGAATCACTACATTGAAAATTAAGGGATATACATAAATAAAATACTCAAGTTTTAAAAATTTAATCCGTTAAGCTAATTAATTAAATTGGTAAACTTTAAAGTACCGTCAGTCCACAAAGGTCTAAATATTCTCATAATACAAAAGACCGAATGACTTTTTAACGCAGTTTTAAAAATGCTAAATAACCAGAGAACACTAATATTTTACTGCACAAAATATTTATTTTTAAAGATTATTAATTTTTTTAAAATTTAGTTACTTTTTTTACGCATAAACTTAATTTGATATTGAAAGCAAGTTTTTCTTTTATCAATACCCAAAAATTCATTACGCATTGTGCATTTTGAATGCGGCTGAATGTTTTTCAAAGCACTGTATCCTGGGTATAGGGAAATACTGTATTTTCTTCAGATGAACTACTGCCCTTGAATCTAAATCAGTCTCTTGATCGTCATCTTAAGAATCTACCGAAAATTCAAGCAGATTATTTGCTGGGACTTCTCTTCATATGAAAAATCATCTGTTAGTACATCAATGATTTGAGATGATAGATTCTGTAATAAATACAAAGCCTCTTGAAGACTGAACATTTTTTTCAGACTTTCTAAGGAAATTAAATGTTAATGATATTAGCACCTTGATAATCTCCAATTATTGTTAAATCTGTTTCCTGTAAAGGAATTAAAATATTTTTTTAAATAAATATTTCATTTAATTGTGTGGCACAAAAAACAAGCTCAGATTCGAAGTTCACATCTTTTTGAAAAAGTTAAAATAAAACAATAAAAAAGCAAAATAAATAAGTTAAACTGAAAAGAAATGCCAAAAAAAAGTGCTAGTCTATTGCACTATAGTATGATGACTATAAAAAGTAAATACTAAGTTCTTGCTTTGACATCCAGTGTGCTGTCGGTACTTTTTAGTACCACAAAGTTATTTAACTGTAAAATTAATTATATACATTGTCCACTTAAAATTAATAGTCAAATAGTTTTCTAATGTTTTCATTAACATACGAAAAAAAAACTAAGACACCATTTGGGGCATTAACTACTTTTTCGGAAACAAATGACAATCTTCGCAATCCGATCAAAATGTCAGCTAAAAACGCAATTTCTGCTTAAAAACTATATATATATTCACCTTCCCTGCTAAAATACTCTTCATAGAAACCGTGTTGTCATAAATCTTGGAAGAGTGGATTGAAAGGAATGTTCCTGCTGAGTATCGCCAGAGTATTCAGAAAAATGGTTATTCTATGTAATTTTAGAGTGAGTGGCACTTATCTACCTTTAGTAGATAAAGGGTTAAAGCTACAAGTTTTGATGAAGGTTAACAAGTGATTATATAATTTTCATATATCTCGATATAATAACGAAATACTAGTGAAAATCACATTGGAATTTCTTATAAATCCTGGAGAAAGCAAAACGAATAATTAAAAATCTATAACTACTTCAATGACACGAGAATCTTCCAGAATCTTATTTTAAGTATGGGAATTTTGACTGAGTACTCTACTCTATTGTTTTACCGAGATGTTAGCTATATTTTTATAAGTACAAAGCACACTCCTTCGAAGTTTCTCAGCTACCTAATTCTATTTTTGACAATTTCCCTAATCATTCCAGTCCTTTTCTTCCGTTTTCAGAATTTTGTCTAGTTCAGATACGTTTTCCGAATATTTATCTCATTTTTGCCAGATACAACTCTTGTACAAATTAATCTTTCTAAACAGAGTACTGTTATACTATCAGTGATATGATAATGTTGCTAATTACCATTAAACTGTAAACTTATCCAAAATTATGAGCTTGTTTTCCCCGCTTGTACACCGTAAATCTTAAATTATCCATTAGTAACTCTTCACTACCTCTTAAAGTTATCCTAAAAAATGCAAGTAGTACAAATGATATAAAGGTTATACCCTGTTGTTGCTAATGCCACCTATCTGACGATGTCAGATCGAGGTCCAAAAATTTAATCACTTCATAGGGCTAGATATATATGCCTGTCGTTAGCCGAAGCTTTGAGCCTCATACAAGGGACGGTACGATTTGGCTCCCCCCCCTCCAATTTTGAGGGATAAAACCCTGGAGGTGGTAACAGGACATCCCATTTCTCCACCACCTGAACAGCAACATGGTTATAAATAATATTTATAAGGTAAGACTTTTTTTGTGGGCATTTTGTGAAAACATTAATTCAGCTTTATCTAAAAGTAGAGAATACCACTGAAAAAATTTGAATTGTATTAAATTTGGATTGCTAACACCTTTCCAGTAAGTAGTATCAGTTGAAAAGGTGTGTGTGAACATAACAAAACTTTTCAAAGGGCAATCTGGTACCTTAAAATTGTGTCCTTTTTTTCTCCCGAAGATCATTTGAGTATAAAGCACATCATGCTTCAATGTCCGTCAAACATGTGATAAAATTGTAAGCATAAAAATTCAAATCGTTATTTGTTTTTGTGGCGAGTCTAGGTTTGCATGAATATTTTTTCCAGAAGCTATTTTTATGTATTTTTATGTCAAATGCAATCCACTAGACTTAGTAAAGATTAGTGGAAGAATGTCACCCGGCGGGGGAAGAATATTATCAGAAGATAACAGTTTATCTCTGATTAGTCTACGTTATATGTATTTTTAGATTTAATCCACTCTGACCTTAATAAATTGCATGTATTTTATTCAATTTGTTCTCAACAGTCCAATATTACTACGCATAAACCGCTTTATAGCAGATAATTGCAGATAATTATGGCAGTTTCCTCTCGAGATATGAATATATTTTCGTATACAACTCTTTTTTTATAATTATATTAATAGTTTTGAGAAAGAATTGGAAAGTTACAATTTTATAAATTACTTTTGGTACATAAAATCAAATGTATTCCAAATTTCTGTGTTTAAAAAAATGCGTTGACTGAAGATTAAATATTGAAAAATCACTTGAAGAATTAGCATACTTGACAACTGTTTGAAATTCTAGAAATTTTAGAACTTTTTCTTGTAAATGTTTCCTAATTAAATATGATTGAGATACCATCAATTAATTACTATATCCCAAATTTTGGTTAAAATATAATTTGAAATGTTTGGAAAATGCAATTTTTGTTTCAAACATCTTAATTGGAATTGCACAGTATTTTTAGAAAGGGTATATATATGATGAATGAGAACCTTTATCTCGATTTGGAAAATAAAATCATGCAAGAACTCCATGTAGTTTTACCATCCTAAAAAAAATTCCTGCTGAATTATCTAGTAATTAATTTTACAATACATGTTATCTAAAATAAGCAAAGTAGCTTAAATCCTGATTTTAAGATGCAAACAATGTAAATTTATTGTCAACAGAAATATTCTGTAGTTGTGAATCGTATGAAAAATTGTCTGGGTATAATTTTTCGAAATCAGACTTTCTTCATCCTTTTCTGATTTTAGAAACCAATAAGTTTTAATAACAACTCAACAGCACGATACTGTCATTAAATATAATTTTATTTTTGACTCTCTTCCATTCATAAAAGTATACTTATTTCAGCGTTTTTACACATTTTTTTGCATCTTAATAAAATTAAATATAGAATAAAAAAACATGGCTCTGTGTGGTGTCTTTACACTGTTAGCTTTAGAAAAGGGTTTACACTCGAAATGTTTTCGGAACAGTTTCCAATAATATAGGTTTTGATTTTTATTAACATGACCACTGCTTTAATTTATGGGATTTTCTATTTGTAAAATATAATTATTTTCAAGATTTAGCTTTCATCATTTAAGAGATCTACACTAAACATTAATTGTAACAGTTACCAGCAAATATAAATGCTGTTAGTTCCTTAAAATATATACACAGGTATTCAAAACTAAGAGAATTTTTAGATATCGCCGATTGTCTTTAGAACTGCAGGACAGAATTTCATAAAATTTGTTATGTATATAGGGCTGATAACGCAAAAAATAACCATTCAACAGTTACAATGCACACCCATGATCATGCTTATCACTCATCGAAGTCGAAAAGTGTGAAATAATAGCAGAATATATAACAAAAAATGGTTAGTAAAGGGTATGCTCCTCTCTTTCACATAAACAAGCTATTGTATTTCCTTAGTTAATATATTCTATGGTCAGGTAGGCTATTATGATTCCAATGTATCTTTCATTCTCTATTCAATAATTCAGTTCATCTTTTTGCATTTGGTTTATTTTGCAGACAACACGGAAGACATGTACACAACACAAAGAACATTACATGATTCTGACTCTACAAGCTAAAACGCGTATACATCTCTCACATGACTTGTAGCGCCATCTATACATTTAATATTTAATTTACAACACAAGCCTCACACCGTGATTTATACCAGAAAATGAGTATGGGAGTTTATGTGGCAATCAGTTCCACTTGTTCAGCAACTCTTTTTTTCAGACCTTGAATGGTTCTCGGTGAGGGTTTGTGCGTTGCAATTACAGACACCAGAGCGTCTCAGGCATGCTCTACAGCAGGGGTAAACATTAAATAGATCGCGATCGACCGGTGGACCACCAAGACATTTTGAGATGAACGCCTGAAGATTAGCAATTACTAATAATGTACCGAAATATTCAAGATTAGCTGTTAGATTTGTGTTTAATACATTTTTAAAATATGTGCTAAAATTAAGATAAAAAGAAACTATTTTTACCATAATGGGAAAAATTTGTAAATTTTTACAAAAAATAACAAAACTGGTCCCATTCCGTACCAAAAGTTTATAAACAAATTTTCAGTTCTAACGTGTTGCTATGTTATTCATTTTTGAAATGACTTTCAGGATGAGGTTTTAATTTGTTCAAATACTATAGCACTTTATCTTGATTATTATATGAAATTGCATAAAATAAGTGATTATTATATAAAATATGGGACTGTAAATTTTTTAATAAAACACTGATTCATAAATCAGAGCGTTAAAACACTTCTACTGTTACACAGAATATACACAAAAATTTCAGTTAATTATATTTAAAACTTTTGTAGTAATCGCTGTTCCCACTTGAGGACTTTTAAATAAACACATTTTGAGTGAAACCCGTTTTAAAGTACGACATCTTGCTTGAAGTAATGACATCTACTTTTACTAAAACACTTGTAGTTTTTGTTCTATTGAACGGAAAATAATAAACTTGGTATTTTTATAAAGCTAATAAGATGTTCTGTAAAATAAAATTACGAGAGAAATTTGTCAGTTTTTAGAACAATTCACATTTTAGAGTATACGGATGCCATAACTGTTGAATTATTTATTTTGCATTATATTTTTAGGCCTATATACACATCAAATATCATTAAAATCTGTCCAGTAGTTCTAGAAAAAAATTATAAAATATTTAATTTTGAACACCAATGTAGAAAGCAAACAATACTTACAACTCAATGTTTGAATTGGTTCATTGACTAACATCTTTAAGCTAAAAATGAAATTATAAATATTTGGTTTTGGGTAACACATGAAAGTTTTGAAATTTCAGTCTCGAATGTGTAATGTTTTTTGTCTAAAAATTTGTAGCCGAAATTTAAAATCTAATAAAACATTTCGTGATTGTCTTTGAGTTAGAGGTTTCAAAAGTATACATTCAAACATTTGAACATGAAAAGTTGAACACTTTTTAAAGCTTTTTGTGTGAATCGTTACATACTTTCTTCTTAATTCTAAATACATAAAATATTTTTTTAAAAAAATATGAAAAACAATAACTATTAAATATAGCTACGGGAATAAAAAGGATTGGTCACAAACCAAAATCATCATGTATATATTTTATCCGTGTCATAAAATTTTTAAACATTCGTGCGCGCGATTGCAACTCTCTACAATAGTGAAAAAAATTATTCAAAATCAAAATGTTGCCTTTTATTCTGATCTGACCGAAGGACTAGATTAGAGCAATGAGTCAAAATATTAAAGATAAAAAGGGGACAGTACGTCAAATCTTTCTTAACAAGACCTAAACATGAGAGAATATACCTGGGGTGGATTGATCAATATATATCCCGCAGATGGGGAAGATCTCCTTTCTCTGATCAAATTTTAGGGACCTGAAGTGACCACGTAGGAGTATTGACATTGCAGTCTACTGGGCGCCATTACCCTCAGAAACCATAACACCAGTCGATCTTTTGCTTCTATGCCAGTCATGCACCGGAGAAAAAAGCGACGAAGAGACGATAGAATAACTCTTGAATGGGTCTGTAAATACATACAGTCGCTCAAAGTAATGGGACATTTGGCCTGCATAAATGTATTATAATTGGATCTAGCAATTCAAATATAATTAAAAACCATTCTAGAGTCCAAAAAATATTGGATCACTTTTGAAATGAAAAATTTAACAAATATATAGCGCATCAATAGAATTTAATTTCACACCACTTTTTTAGACTAGATGTTTAAACATGAATGTTTCACACACACACACACACAAAACAAATAAGATTGTTTTTCGCCATTTTTTCTATAAATAAAGATATATCGGTTGGTGTGCAAAATCTCGCAATAAATCATTGGAAAGAGGATATCAGTTAGCTGTACAGGAAAAATCTTGAAACTAAGCAAGTATACTGTCTTTAACATCACTGACAGGTTCAAGTAAGCAAATACTGTTGAAAACAAGCGAATATCAGGGTGTATAAGGATATTTAATGAACGTGAAGAGAGGGGGATTGTGAGACAAGTACACTATAATCCAAGAACTAGTGCAGTAAAAATAACTTTGCAATGTAAAAGTAGAGGTTTGGAAAATCAGTAAATCCTGAAACTGTCAGAAATGTTTTAAGGAAACATAAGTATCGTAACAGAGTACTTCAAAGAAAGCCCTAAATCAGCAGAGCAAATAGACAAGCTAGGTTGGCGTTTGCTAAAATGTATGTAAGATAGCGAACAGAATATTGGGAAAATGTAATTTTTGTTGATGGGAAAGCAAATATAACATTTTCGGATCGGATTACAAGCAAAAGTTTGGCGGAAACCAAATACTGTAATCTGTGTCGAAAATTTACGGCCTGCTGTCAAATATGGAGTGAGTAACCAAATTGTCTGGGACTGTATGGCAAGCTCTGGTGTTGAGAACTTACATTTTATTGATGGTATAATGAATAAATATGTCTATCTTGGCATTCTCAAGCGAAATTTAAAGCAAAGTGCGAGCAAGCCGGAAATCTCAGGATATTTTAAATTGTGCCAAGATAATGACGCAAAACATACTGCAGATTTTTGCAAGTTATGGGTCATCTACCACTGCCGTAGTGTGTTATTAAGACTCCTGCACAAAGTCTAGACCCTAATCCCATTGTGTGGGATTATTTGCAGCAAAAACTGTATGAGCACCAAATTTCTAATAAGCAGGATTTAAGAAAATATTTGGTAGAAGAGTGGACTAAAATCGATAGATCGTTTTGCAAAAAAATTATCCAACACATGCCAAATAGATTTCGAGAGGTCATAAAAATCAAGGGTGGCCAACCAAGATATTAATCCTAAGTTTGAATTGTTTTTCTTAATTTATTGGGAAGCTGTCCCAATACTTTTTGGAGCACGTTTTTTAAACTCGATTTTTTTTTTCCGATTTTAACCGTAATTGCCTTAATGTATGAGTTTTGTTCAAATTATTTGTATTTAGCAAAATAACATTTTCTTTTTTTCTTGTGGTTTCATTTGTATGTTTAAGTAAAATATTACAATAAAAATCTAAGAACTGGTATTGTGTCCCAATACTTTTTTGACAGAATGTATGTGGCTGTATATTTCAAAGTCATTGATGCCTCTTAACCAAGGTATCAACCACTTCGTTATCGTCAATACCAGTATGCGAGGCGATCCACTGCAAGTGTATATCATGGTAGAAAATTTTTTAGTAAACTTGAGTAGATATTCAATATATATCGATATTAATATTGGATATATTAATATAAATCAATTAATTATGAATCCACTTTCTACGGGGTGGTTTTAAAAACGAAAAAAAGTATTGCAAATAGTAGGCCTTTACTTAAGAGTTCATGGAACATCTGTCGAATTACTGAAGTGATCTGACAAAAAAACTTGCACACAAGGCTAAAATAACTCTACATAAAAAAGACTGCATTCAATAATTTTATACTTTATTAAGTTAATTCATTAAAACTAATTCATAATTTTATGATATATAATCATGAATGGTATTTAATTCACTTCAAATACTTAACACTTTTATTGTATTGAATACTAAATTTGATTTTTAAAAGAGTTTGTATTGTTATCATATTGAAATTTTAGAATTTGGTCAAAGCAATTTAAAATGGTTAATATTTTAAATCTTTAATATTTTTTACATATATATAATCACTGCAAAAAAAGCAGTGATATGCTGCTGCTATATCACTGCTTTTTAAAAGTATGCATCGAATAACTCGCTGGTATCTATATTTTCATGATTTTAGGTGAAAAATGTCCAATGAATATGTTTGAAATTTTATTCGACTGAACTAAATAAACCAATGCTATCACAATCGTTCGCTATCCCAAAATTAGGACCGATTTCATTTTCATTATAAATTCAATATAGTATCCTTGCAAATTTACATCAATGTTTATCCATATAAAATTTAATTTTGCTGATTAATATATCAAATAAAAAAAATTATATGCCTGTATTTTGAAAAGAATTTCTTGGCATTGTTTGATGTACGATAACATTCGCGCTAAATAAGGGAGCGGTGAGGTAAGATCACATCAGTGCATGCGAATGTTCTACGTAAAGAATGCTTTATAGTAAATTTTTGTTCACTGGTGGCTGGTACGGCATCCAAGGGGTCATGGTAGCGAGCTCATAACCTTGCAAGTCGCGAGTTCGAGTCTTGGTGACGCTGAAAATCTGCCATGTAGAGGGGCTGATGCACGTTAAATCTGGGGAGGCTTAAAGTCCTCCCGTTGATGTGGCGTGGAAGAAAGAGAATAGTGTCGGCTCTGGTGTCGTCTTCGCCACTTGACCATTATTTTAAGTTGTGAGGCCCTTCACCAGTAGCCCTTATGTTGCTTCAGAGTATGATGTAAATTAAAATCAAATCAAACCAAAGCGACGTTTATAAGAAATTCAGTCTTATCATCAGATGAAAATAGAAAATCTTATCTAATCAAAAACTTGTTGTAAAAAGTATCATTTCAAAATGCACACCTAAATATGATTAAAATATTCCTTTGTTAAAAATATGAATGTTTTGCTTAAGTTAAGTAGAAATTTTTAAGCATGTAGCTTATAAAATGAGTAAAGCCGCGAATTAAGACTCATAGTCGCGAGCTTGAGATTGGCATGTCTTGCATTCATGGATTCGAAAATAATAATGCTATTTAAATATTCTTCGGAATAGTACATGTAATGTTGCTTAGGATCTGAATGGTGGCACAACTCACCCATTTCGCGATATTCGAGTAGAGTTCTCTTAGATGTTGTCATATCATCACTTGATCGCGGTTACAACCATTTGCAAAGTACATGTTGGATACATTTTGAATGATTATTAAAAATGAATTAAAATTACATACATTGACGTACTGAATTTAACTAAAAGAGTTTTTTCACACAAATCTAAACTACTTCTATGTAAACTATACTCTTCTGAAATTTATTTTTCTGTACATCTCAAATCCCATCCTTTTCGTAATTCTTCACTTGTTTTTAAACAGGATTGAGTTCTTTTAAAAAATACTGATAATTTAAATACATGGATTTTGCTCTTAGAATAAAAGAACATGTGTAGATTAAAGGGAAAAAATTTACATCGCGAGTCCAGAGTTTAAAAAAGCAAATATTGGCTTTCTATAAAAAAAATAGTTACAAACTTGCATGCCTTAAGGGGTGTACTGTAATATTTTGTTGCTTCGTGAATACGTAATCCGGAAAAAGCATTGATAAGATAATAATGAATTTCCTTTCTGTATACATTAGAGTTGGGCAAGTAATAAATCACCGAATTCGATGAAAAGAATGTTCGCCTCTTGAGACTTCTTTTACAACATATTTGTTCTATAAATTCAACTTTTTTTCAATTACCAAATAAAAATTCTAAGCAATATATAATCTCCTGTTTGAAAGATAGATGAAAACAGAAAATAATTTGATACAAATTAATGCAGACTGATAACAAAGTGCAGCATTGATGTTACATAAGTCATTTAATTCTTATCGCAATCATGTAACAAAACTTAAGTATATAAAAAAACATTAAATAAATTATATTATATTTGACTGGGTAAAATAAAACTAATTTTTAAATGGGTTATGTTTTCAAAGTGCCCAAGCTTCTAAAAAGGATTCCCAATTTTTATGAAATTCTTTCAAGTGGAATTCGTGTTTCCTGATTTTTTTAAAACTTGTATGTATACTTTAAAACTAAAGCTTAATGTAAATTCTGCGGGTGCAAAGTTTTTATTAATACCCTTTTACAAGCTTCATTTGCATGCAACGGAATCTTTGATCTCCATTTTTACCCACTTTGAAAGGTCAGAATTAATTCAAAATTTTGCTCTCTTGTCTAGAACCAATGGCAATACAATAATTTTGTTACATTGCCCTGATCAAGTTCATCAGGATTAACGATTTCCAATTTTCATATACCATCCCACATCTGGCGACTAATTTTAGATCCTATTTCCAGATTTGGTGATTAAAAGATTAAGTAATAACTTAGTTCAATAAACTATAAAAGGATGTTTTTAATTGTTTTTTAACTAATTTTTTCATGTATATATATTATAGAATCAATAACAAATTCGTACTATAAGTAAAAGTAGAAGAAGCCGAATCCAAAGCACATAAATAGTATTACTATTTAAAAGGGGTCCTTTTTTTTTAAAGCAAGGAAATTTTCCTTAACTCTACAATAGTATTCAAATATCAAGTAAACCGAGTTGAGTTTTTAAAAATTGAACATGTTGTCTGTAGTTGTAAGTATTGAACTAAATCGCTCCTCTTTCATATTTATCGTTTTTGGTTCATTATTTACTCGAAGGGTGTTATTTTAAACTACTATTTCCAATGCAGCTTAATTCTACATGAAAAAGGAATACAAAGGAGCGATAGATGTTTTATATTTTGATTAGTAAAAGCTCAATTTTGCATTTGATTATTTCTCTGATACAGTCTTTTAAATGTAGATAAACAGAAATTCATAATCTAATTTTTTCCACACCATATAATAATAATAATAAACTAAATATAAATTGTTTTTTCTTTAATCAATTTTCAGATTCTAGGTCCATAACATAACACTTGTGACATCCTTTATGAGGGTATAGTTTTTTCTTAATTTTTATACTTTATATTAAGCGTGTTCAAATGAAAAAGTAATTCGAAGCTTCGCATATGCGAACAATTTTCAATGTATTTTCGTGAAACAAACGAAACAGTGAAGACTTTTGTTCCACGCACGTGCGTACTCAGGCAGATTTGTGATAACTGCATTCAAAATGGCCGTGTAGGGGAACGATGCACGTTAAATCTGTCGAGAGCTCAAAATTCCTCCCGTTGGTGTGGTGTGGTAGTTAGAAGGGGGTGCCATCTCAGGTGTCGTCCGCGTCACTTGACCAGGGTTCAAAATTACGTGGACCGTCCCCAAAAGCCCTCGTGTAGCTGAACAGTGGGACGTTAATATTCACTCACTCACGCATTCAAAATGACATGGCATTCATTTAAAAATAACTGATGTGGATGCAACTGCTGCCAAAATAGATCAGTGAGCTGGATCAGTAATAGAGCGACTCGCATAGACCAAAAAAACTCAAAGCTCAACTGTCATCCGAAAGGTGATGTTGACAGTATTTTCCGACAGATAGGAACCCCTGTTACTGGAGCTTAAGAAGCCGAACGTCTCCATCCATGCCCAACGGTACACCCAAACACTTGATAAGCTGCAAGGCCATATTTCGCCAAGGTGTGTGTCAAGGCACTGGCCCGTAAAAAGTGGGAAGTCCTGGAACATCCGACTTATAGTCCAGATCTGTCACCTTGCGACTATCACACCTTTATACCTCTGAAGTAAAGCCTAACGGTCAATGATTTCTCTTCGACGATGACGTAAAGACTTCAGTTCTAAACTCGTTTCATGATCAACCGACATCGTTCTTCGCGGACGGAATTCGTAATCTACCTAGGCAATCGGACACCTGCCTAAACGCCCTGGGTGATTTCTTTTAACAAACTTTGTATGTGCAAGTGCATTTCATTCATTAAATATTGCTATTTCTCTCTATGTATCTCTCTCATTTCTGTCCCTAGTCATCTCAGGGATACACATCTCATTTGAACACCCTTTATACTTCTATTATGCTTATTGTTTTCAAAACAAATTGTAGGGGTTTCCTTCCTTTCTGAAATTACCGCCAGAATTCCGTAAATGAATTAACACTAATAAAAGAGCTTATTCTTATGTTAAAATAGGTTTTAACAAGGAATATAACAACACAATTAAAATTGTAGAATGAAACTTGACATTTTATAGTCACATAAGTATTAAAAGTCGTTACATTAATATTGTTTTCTTCATATTTGATGTCGTGGTGCAGTAATCGAACTAGTTGGCCAGATATATTAGTTTATGTTCTAACTAAATTAAAACACTTTTCTGTATTTGAAACAATTCGATTTCTACGGCAGTGGATTCAGTGTTAGGGGGTAGAGGTGAAGAATACATACTGAGAGTATTAATATAGATTAATAATGCATATTTTCATGTTTATTAATATAAAAATAAGCAGCATAACTATTTATTCAAAGTAAAAAACATAAAATTATATATATATATGTTATATATCTTTTAATTATTTATTAAAATAAAAAACATTAACTATTAGTATTTCGTTAGTATAGATAAGTATTTTAATGCGAATATTGTCCTTGCACCTCTCTATTTCATATTGCAGTATCAAAGTATAGTTTGTGATTTTCAATTTCCCGCGATTCTGAATGTTCAGTATTCAAACAATTCCCTTCCGGTTTTAAAAGGTTTTCCAAATGAGAAAAGACTTGTTCACACAGATATATAAAAACAACGGAATACAGGGTACTTGAAATTTTCTTCAAACAATTAAATCTCTCTAGTAATGACATCTAACAATTCGAAATAGCTACAGATTTATAGTTAAATAGGAAGAGTTATCGTCCAGATTTTTTCATAGTTCACTAAATTTAGCTTTCCATAGTTATGAAGATGTTAGCTCAAATAAGCTTCATTCCTAAATTAACAGCTTCCAACCATTTAAAATTTGACACATTTCTATAGAGGTATTGTAAAATCTTTCTATTACTTTTTAATTACTTCTCACACACAACGCTGTACTTCGCGTTAACAGCCAACACAATTATCTCGTTTGTTAGTACTATCAAACCACACACAGTCAGTTGTGTAAAAAAAACTTCCCTGTAAAACTGTCTGTTCTTGGAACAGCAGACTACGCGCTGTGTGTCGTCTCAAACCAAAGTACTCGGCTTCTTGGTACAGCTGACCACGCACTCTGCGTCGGTCTCAAACCAAAGTACTCGCTTCTTGTACAGCTGACCACGCACTCTGCGTCGGTCTCAAACCAAAGGTACTTGACTTTTTGGGACAGCAGACCACACGCTGTGCGTCGGTCTAAAAACCAAAGGTACTCCCTTTCCTTCACACTAAATTCAGTCTAGTACTTCCCTGTGAGCCTAAAACAAGGAAATCTCTCTTCCCCTGACCATCTCCTTCGAGGGTCAATCACCTTCTCCCCTCACAAAAAACAGTAACCCGCCTCCTTAAGCGTGGGAGTTGCGTCAACCATCCCGTATTCTACCGCCAACAATAATAGCCAGACACTACAGATATTAAGAGTTCCACTGTGCGTTCTATAAGTTGCCCCGACGACTCTTCTAGAGGACTCAGTTTTCATATCAACGTAAAATACGGCGTATAACGCGTACATACACTTTAAAGATCAATTTTTTTTAATATTTAGGTATATTCGCCGTATAACATGCACCCCATTTTTAGCGAAGAAATCTGAAATATTAGTAAACAGTGTTCTAATGTTTTGAAGTCATTTATTCGAGGTATCCCAGACTTTTGAAAAATAGCATACTTCTAGAACTACAACTTTTTAGATTATAAAATGTCATTTCTAAAAACAAACAGTAATTTGATACATGTAGAAGTAAATTTTTTTATGCTCGTCTCTTTTGTTATTTTCAAAGCTGTCGTTTTTATAACCGCCGTGTAACGCGAACCCTTAAGTTTCTTATCTTTTGTGTTCAAAGTGCGTGTTATACGCCATATTTTACGGTATTTAGTTTTTAATAATTCCATTTAAATACTCGAATTTTTATTTTCAAACACGATTTAATATTAAAAATATATTACATTTTTGTTAGATTAAGTCGGCTTAGTTAATTTAAAGGGACAAAATTAAACAAGGTATAAAAACAACATAAAAAGAAATTGTTCACGCTGTTTGTTCAAAGCTAAATTAACGAAAGGATAATAAAAGTGATTGAAATAAAAAAAAAATAACACACTTAAATATTTACGTATAAAAAAAGCTCTCTTGAGAGAGAATAAATTAGTAAGAAAATTTTTCTAGTAATTTGTTATAGAAACTCTAAGACTTTATTGCGCAATTGAACCAATTAACGCATACAAATTATGTATTTTATTATTTTAAACATTTAAATATATCCCAAGCTTAATAAATTGCTAAATGTTATAGATCAATATTTTCATGCAATATCTAATTTATATATATTATAAATAATAAAAATTCATAAATTATTTACAAAAAAAAAATCTTGGTAAGAAATTTTTCAAAGTTTTTATTTTTAACTTAATTTTTTTTTAATCCAGCTAAGGCCTATAGAAGAAATTTGTAATATTAAATACACACTTCAGAACGATAATGCTTTTCGTTTGCCTTTTTGAACAAATAATTCAGCTGTTTTGAAGATAATACATACTCAAGAGACAAATCAGAATAAGAAGGCTTTTATCTATTCCCTATTGTTTTCCATTGTCTTCTTCAGTAGTGTAACAAAAGATTTTTTACTTGTGTATTAAGTGCATTTTTTTGTTCTAGATGTTCTTGTACTTCACACAGACAAAACACTTCTAAGATTTTGATATCAAAACACTTCCAAGTCTTTGAGTGTAAATGGAGATTAGTCTTGATATATTTAAGAAAAATGTCTTAAGAGTTAAAATAAATGAATCAAAGAAAAAAAAAAGTCACCAAAGTTCAGGATTTACTTTCGACCTCTTCATCCCCCCCCCTTGCGTAAGATGTGTTTGGAAATGTTTCTGACAAATCACATCAACTAGAAAAACATTTCGAAATTTGTCTGAGATTTTATTTATTCTTTATTTTGCACAATTGTAATTCATATTTACCATTTTTTTAACTCGTAATTTTTTTAAAGGTATTAGTTTTTATATTACGAATAAATTATAGTTTAAAAAATCTAAACACGCTTTTATACTGAATCGAACTAAAAAGTAAAAAAATAATTCTTTATATAAGAATAAAATGATGAACGAGAAAACTAATTTCATTGGGGGTAAAAGCGTAGGGTGTTCTATAAATATATCAATTGTTATAGTTTCTAACTTCCATTTCCAAATACTAAGTTAGTGTAAATAAATTAAAAGTAAAAAAAACTTTTTAAAAACAAGCTTTTATTTAAACGCGCTAAAAAGAATAAAATAAATTTTTCTTTAAAACTTTTTTTACTATCGACTTATAAGGTTATTACACAAATTATGATATAAAAGCTCGTCGCAAGATTAAAGTACTCTTATTTACTTAGTTTGAAATTTTTAAAAATTAAAATCAATCAGATCAAGTTTTGTAATTTACTTGTTTATCTGCAGAGGTAAATCTCGCGACAAGCTTTTATATCATATAAATTGTGTAATGACGTTATAAGTCGATAGTAAAAAAAGTTTTAAAGAAAAATTTATTTTATTCTTTTTAGCGCATTTAAATAAAAGCTTGTTTTTAAAAAGGTTTTTTTACTTTTAATTTATTTTTAACCTTTTAGTAATCCCTGGTCAAGTTTCTCAGTCTATTCATCTCATTCAACGCACCATTATTGCTAGGTGTTTGCCGGTTATTTTCGAACAGTCTAGCTAAATGAATTCTCGCAAAAAGCGTACTAGTCGAAAAACACAATTTTTCCTTAAATCCGTAATTTTTAAGCAATTCTTTCAATCTTCGTACAGATCTTGAGTAACATTGTCCTACACACGAAAAAAAATTTATGAGATTTTCTTCATAAATGACGAAGTTGTTAAATGTTTAATTAAAATTTTGAGTATTTTTTGAAAAATCGTAAAAAAAAAGTTTTCGGCATTTTATATTTTAAATGACTGATTCTAAAAAAGCAAAGCATGAGCTGTTTTAGTACGGAATGTCAATTCATTTAAACAAAAAAAATTCAAGCGCAATGATTTAGACATTATTTTCATAAAAACGCATCGATTTTGTCGTATTTAAAAACAAGATATCAATCATTGGCATGGCCAAGTAATTTTAGCGCGTTTTTCACATGTTGTGTTTTACAATAATGCAACTAATGAACTTTTTACTAACAGAAAGTAGTACTGTACTAAAAAAAACAAATTTAAAAATGATTAAATTTAAATATGATTCGGCTCATCTTGGGCACAAATGCGACCCAATGCCGAAAACCTGAGGTCAATGGGTTGCTTATTGGCTGAGAAAAAGGTACGACAAAATATGGAACGAAGACTAAATTTGCGTCCTTATAGCGCTTTTGTTCCACTACGTGAAAAACACTCTAAAAATACGTAACAAATATTAATATTTTGTAAAAAACATTATACCGTATCGGGACGAAATAAATGATCTGTCCTATTCTGTAATTATTTTTTGTCTGAGTTTCATAGATTAAAGTTAGATAAATTTTTTAAAGAATTTCTATAATGCTCCATCTCAGTTTAACTTGGCAGCGTTGAGAAAGGTATACAATGTACCAATCTACTTGAAAAATAGCTCTACTTTTTTTGTTTTGAATTTAAATCCAAGAAAATAGATAGAAATTTGTAAAAAAATTCATACATTGTAGAAATTAGATTATTTTTACGTTGTAGAAATGTAATTATTTTTAGACAAAGTTAATTAATACAATTAATAGCGCAACGTTATGAAATTCCAGTTTGGCTGAAAACCGATTTTCGACGCCAATTTTCTCATTGTTGTAACAATTAACATTATTACAATAATGCAGACATATCAAAGTTGGCGCCCAATACTAGTTTAAAGTTTTTAATTAATTGAAGTATCGGAATATAAATGGTCAAAACATGCATTGTCATCCAAACTAAACGTGTATACAAAATTTCAGCTCAATGTGATGAAGATATCAGCTTCAAAATTGAGTTGCAAGATTCCACCCGAACAAATTACATACATACATACATTGTAAGTTAAATAAAAGCTTTTAAAATGTAGTAGAAAGCACCTCAAACCTTTACCCCCAATGACATTAATTTTCTTGTTAATCAATTTTATTCTTATTTTTAGAATTATTTTTTTACTTTTTAGTTCGATTCAGTATAAAAGCGTGTTTTTTTTTAAACTATCATTTTTTCATTGTTGAATTTATCCTTGAGTTTGATATTTGAAGCTGGAATTACGTGACTGTGGAATTAGTTCTGCTCTTCAATGGATATCAATTAAAGGGTCTGAAGTGTATTTATTCTCTCCTTTTACGAGGCCTCGGATGAGTCCCGTATCGTTTTTTTAGATTTCGTCTCTACAGAACAGGTCAAACTTAAGTGTGTTTAGAAGAAAAAGTTCAAATTTAAAAAAAAATTTAATGTACCATGTTTTATAACTGTCTAAAAAGTATAAAATTCCTTCTTTTTTTCACATTTTCATGCATTGCTATCCACTTCTGAGATATTGCCCAAATTTCAAGTCTCTAGCTCATCCGAAAGTCACACAGTTTAAAATCAATTACTAAATTCCCCGTGGACAGACATTAAAGAAAGCGAGTTATTAAGTATCAATCGTATTATCACCTCTTAAACGTATTGCTATAATGTAAATTTGTATCATCACTTCTAAACGTATTGCTTTATAAAAATATAAAAAATATTTAGCAGTTAGAACATAATTTTTTTCCACATGCAAGAGCCTTTTATTTTCATTTTCAGAAAAATGTTTATATTATGGTAAGAAATTGCTAACACACATCCAACCTTTACTTTCTCACACACGGAACACTTTTTTGTTTGTTTTATTTTTATTAATTACAAGTGTATTTTATACTTGCATATAATTAGTTTTAAATAAAAAAAAACTCTTTTAGGGTTACACCTTATTCTTTTAGTCACTAAATCTGAATTAGTCACCAAATCTGAAAATGGTATATGGAATTGTCTCCAAATCTGATTATCATTATTCCTGACGATCCTGATAAGGACAATGGAACAAAATTAGGGAAATTATTGTATTGTCATCCGTCTTTGACAAGTGTGCAAAATTTCGAATTAATCCGACCTTTTAAAGTGGGTAAAAATCGAGTTCAAAGATTCCGTTACATGCAAGTGAAACTTCTAAAAGCGTGTTAAAAACTACTCAAATACTATGAGGAACAAGTAATGATTTTGTATATATAATCGAAGCACAATTACAGTTAATTGAAGTTTTGATACACGAGTACAAATAGATGGAAAGGGGAACTTGAATAAATGGTTTTTTAAAACTTATATCCAGGAAAAAAAGAATTCCTTTTAACACATCTTTAACTAAATCAAAACAAAGAAATTTACTAAGGCATATAATTTGCTCAAATAATGCTAACATAGTAGTATAATTTTCTTTAAATGTCGATTTATTTCTAAAGTTATCAATTGTTTATTATGTCTCACTTTGAAACTACACTAGTGGCCACGGTAGCCTAGTGGTCAAGTTTACAGACTCGTGGCTGAAGTGTCATGAATTAAAGTCTAATGCCGCTCAATATCCGTTGTGTAGAGAGGGCCCATGCATGTTAAATATGTCGAGACTGAAAAGTCCTCCCGTGGTGTTGCGTGGAAGTTAGGAGAGGGGTATCAGCTCAAGTGTTGTCTTCTCACTTGACCATGGTTCAAAATTACGAATTTCGTTGTCAATAGCCCTTGTGCAGCTCTACAGTGAGACGCTAATGTATATATATCGAAGTTTGAAGTATATTCGGTACGATTATCTCATAATTTTGAATCTCAGTAAAGTGAGGCGGAGGTGCACAGTGCTTCTGTCCAAACTTCTACACTAACGTGAGGACTTTGGATTAAAACAGATTTCGCAGTATCAACTCCTTTACATGTCAGATCTATAGTGGAACCAGGATTCACACCCATAACTCGTCAAGATTAATACCGGCTATTATTTCCCTATTATAACCCTCAACTATTGTAGGCTTTCAGAATCGAAATACAATTTGTTAAAAAGTCTTGTATCTAGTTTATTTTTTAAAAATTAATTAAATCTCCAATGATTTAGCTAAAATTCATACATATTCAAAAAGTTTTCTTGTTATTCTTTAGTTTTTTGACGCTAATCTTACTTAAATATGCAAAGATAAGATATTTCCATTGTTGCTTCGTTTTTCCATTATAAACGTTAGCATTTATATTATGTGCATAAATTCACATTTATCTTTCTAGTATTACTAAAACTGTGCTTATAATGATGAATAATATATTTTTATATTATTTCATTGTAAAATATAAAGCAGTAAAAATATGCATTAATTTTTAGAAATAAATCTTGGAAGCAATTAAAATTTTTTTAAAAAAATAAGTATTTTTGTTGGTATTATAATAATATTAATTTTTTTTTTCATTTTCTACTTGTGCGTGTTATTTATAGTCGGTTTAAAGTGCCATAAGAAAGGTATTAAAAATTTCTTGAGAAAAAAATTCCAGTACATTTGTAAATATATTCTAAAGGAATTAATGAGATTTAGGAAATAGTAGATCCCTTATGTTATTTTTTTGTCGTTATATGACCATGTGGTTAAATATTCCAAAGTACTTCTATACAAAAATGTTCTGCTGAGTCATAAGTTTGAGTTATGATGACTCTAAAGATTCGGTGTCTAGAGGGGCTAGAGGCGTTAAATCTATAGAAGTAAAAAACACTCACGCGCTGGTGTGGTTAAGGAAGTTTGAACAATAGGATTCAAATAGTTTGCTTGGAATATTGCCTAAATTATGCATTATAAAAGGATTTTAAGAAATTCGGCTTATGGCCTTATAGCACTTTTCTAGAATCATTTTAAAAGAATAAATTTTGTGTTCACATTGTTGACGCCTATTTTAAATCTTCTCTTATAGATTATCATTTGGAATTATGATTTTATGTCTATATATCGTAGTTGATTGTACTTCAAATAGAGGCAATGGTTTCTTTCGAGTCTTTGAACATATATTACTGAAAGGCTAGCGCAGCAGATAAAGGGTGCTTCAAATTTTCCTTGTGGATTCACTCTCAGAATGCTACAGTTCAAATTTGTACATAATTTGTATCATTATCACGAATGGATTCTTGGTCAAGCTTAGGAAAAATCGTATTTGGTGACGGTGGCTAGAAACATTTTTAGGAATTTGAATGCCACATTTAGCCGCCAAATAATGTCCTTATTTTTTAATTCCGATAAAAATCTTGCCACTGCTGATAAGTCTTTAAAAAACCATTTATAATAATTGTATAGTCGGAAAAAAACATCGCAGATCGGTGATCATTTTTTGATCGAGGCTGTTACTACATTGGTCTTTTCAGGTTCGAATTTAACACCTATTTTCGATATAAATATCTAATATAATTTTTTTGACAGAAAAACTGATATTTTTAGTACTTAATGTCCAATTTCTATTCGTAGCCTCTGAAACTCTCCTCTGTTGGGTGTTTTATAGACATTTCCTTCAGCGTTGTCCTTTAAATGAGCGCTTTATGAATGTCATTCAGGTATACAAGCATGCTTCGTGATAGTCTAGAAGAATAGTTCTCATTTTCGAAAGAGGCAGGAGAATTGTATACCTTGAATGCATACCATTATATACATTGAAATGTCTTTCCCTGTCCGGTTGGGAATGCAGTCTCTGCATCTTCAAGAGTGAATTTCTACTTACTTTTGAGCACTCTCCACATCAAAGAAAGAAAACCACTACCACGTAGAGCCTCGAGAGTGTCATTTCTTGGTTATAGATAGCAACCTTTTTTGAGGCGTTGTTTTAATTTTCTATAATCAATGCAACACGGCATTGAGTCACTTTTTAACCAGCTTTCTAGGAGATGCCAAAGGTCTTGTGAGGGGCTCAAATACGCCATTTTTTCCATGTTATATTTATCTTTAATTATTTCCCCTTCTTTCTTCTATCTAGACCAGGGGTGGCCAACCTTTTTGGGAAGCGTGCCACAGTAAGATAAAAAAAAATTACGCGTGCCAATTTCAACTTTTCCACCAAACTAAAAACTATACAAAAGTGAAAAATTTTTACTTATAGGCTTATTATGGGTTATTTACACCAAAAACATACTTTTAAATGCAAGTTCTATAGAGTGAAAATATAAAAAGCAAATGGTATAACAAAAAAAAATGAAAGTAGAAACTTATATTTTATTGTTGATAAATTTTTACAGGTTCAATCAGTTAGCTATGGTACAAAATAAAAATAAGCAACTTGAAACATTTAATTTTAAATAATTACTAAGCAGTCTCTTAATGTGGCTTTTGAATTTGTAGTTTTTTTTTTTACTAAATCATCTATATTTGGATTAGTTCGTGAAGATACTAACAAAATTAGGTGTTTTAGGTGCATATAAGTTAATTTTGAGCGATATTTTGATTTCATTATGTTCATAACAGAAAACATTTCTTCACAAACATATGTTAATCCAAACCTACAACAATATCTAACCGCTAAATCATGTAAATTTGGAAAATTACTTGGTGGCACAAATTTCCAAAATGCATTGTAATTCGGATCATTTGCTGTTAAAATATTTTCCTTATATTTGCTTTTTAAAGTAATATGGTGCTGTAGGTCAATAATTTCAATTTGTACCTGAGGCGGGTAACAATTAATGCCTTAAAGAGAAATCTAAAAAGTATTATTGAAAAGTTCAGTATTTTTTTCATCATCTTTAAAATCCTCAAACCTGTCACTAAAAAAACTATTACGTAATTTTAAAATATCACCATATTCAGTTTTAATATTACCTAAATTAATATTTTATAAATAAATTCAATAAAACTTCAAAAAAGAGAATCTTTCAAATTGAAAGCACTTCCTGTTTCGATTTCTGGTTCGTTTTTGTCATTCACATAAAAACTGCTATAACTTCGTAAATAATTGGAGTACAAGCAAAAGTAAGATATTTGTAGAAAGAAGAAAATTCAAATTTTAAAATATCAAATAAAGTTTTTTTTGTAATTGTCATCAAAATTGATGATTTTGCACTAGTTAGGCACCTTACATGCAAAACTTAACTTTGTAGGGGGTTTGCCCTAACATTCTCCGTTACGCCACTGCAACCTTGATAGGAAACGTTACAGTTGCGTCAAAGCCGTTGAAATTCATGTACCGCTTAATAAACGATCTCACAGAAAAAATCGTACAAAAATAAAATCCCATAAAAAAAGGACCGCACAGAAACAGGTTCTACTATATTTTAGAATGAATGTGGAAATTAATTTCATACGCTTACATTTATTAAAATATTTTGCATTATTTTTAATTGTACTTTCCTTCCAAATTTTATTTTTAAAAGTAGAAGGTTGGTTTCTTGAAACGTTGTTTAATCGTACTCTTACAGCTCCAAGCCTAAAATTAGCTTATCTATTACTGTAGCTAACTTTAGGCTATTTAACTATTTTTTTACTTAAAGTGTGTGTTTTACTTTAAAATCCTATTTAAAGTAGATTATTTTCATGTAATCTAACTGAACGAATTTTGTATCCTTGAGGAAATACTGAAAAATGCAGATCATGTATACTTTTTTTCCCTCTAATGGGGCTGCGTATTGGTATTTCTACCTTTGCAGACCTAGTACATTCCCCAGGAGCTGGTATCACTTTTTAGTGAAGCACCATACGATACCAATTGCCGCAAGTAATTTTGACACCCAGTTTCCTCCCCAGAGGAAAGCCTCTGAGCTCTGCCGATGCGAATTTTGTACTTAGGAATTTAGTTTTGCCGAGAGCATCCAAGCCAAATGGACACTCAAGGGATTTTTTTTGCATGCCGAATAATCATACGACATGGACTCTGTCGATTTTCTGCATCATGGAAATCCACCGACTTGGACCAGGGTCGAACCCGCAATCTTGGGTGGAAAGTCAGCGACAAACCAACTACGTCACCCAGCCGGCGATCATGTATATTAAATGCTGCAGTAACTATATAACTATACCTTAGTTTCATGTTTAATAATGTAGTTTTAGCTTTAAAGTGGTTTCCCTCTGAAGTTTTTTTCAAAAAAAGTTTTTTTCTGTTCCGAAGAAACTTTCTAAGCAATCAGTTAAATATAAATCAGAACGATTTAAATTGGAAATAATCGCTGAAAGTATTAGTCAGTAAAATTATGGTAAATCTTGGTGCAACAGGAAAAGAAAAACATCACAGTTTACTAAACAATAAATACATTTCACGATTTTCATTTGATTTTGTTGATAAATAAATGAAACGGAGTATAATAATCAGTATAGATAATATTTTTTTAATATCCGTTATCCCTTAGTAAATACTTTTTAAGGAAAAAAAATAATCTATCAGTAGTATTGTTATCAGCTTTGGATTGTTGGAACCTAACAGTTCTGTTAAGACATTTGCAAGAATACATTTTTTTAAAAAATATTAGTGAGTAAAAAAAAAATGAAACAAAACTTGTCATATGCAATTCACCAAATTCTGCAAGTTATATTAAATTTTAATCTATGAAAATCTTAACTTGTACATTTGAGGTAAAAACAATCACCCTTATAATAAAGACCAGCAGTAATAATAAAATAAAAATAACTTACACACTATTTTGTTATCGGATTATTTAAAATAAAAATGTTATTGAAACATGCCTATTAGTAGGGTTGTTTATCTAGATCGCCCAAGGAAGCAATAAAACGATTAAAGTACTTCTTTGCATGATTTTTATTCTAATTTATGATAACGTTTGTGATAAACAATATTTTTTAAGACCTTCTTGGTGAATGTTTACTGGAAAAACAGCACAAATATATTTTGTACTAAATATTTCTTAACTTCTAAAATACCATGGAAGAATATATATTAGTTTTTCTATTTAAATTTTTTAATGCAATAAGATTTTTAAAGTATTTTTTATATGTCTAATCTGTATTTCATAAACTATGTGCTTAGACTTTAAGAAAAAGCTTTTTGACACTATAAAATTGTTAAAAGTGTTAAATGATAAAAGTTTGAAGAAAGTATATAATGCTGATAATTGCTTTGAAAGGTTTGTTCTTTTGATATAGAGAGGTTTTAGAATTTTTTTAGCAGTATAGTTTTTTAAATTTTGAATTTTAAATTTTTAAATGCATTTTTCTCTGAAACAGATTTTTTGATATTTTACGACACGATAAGCATATCTCAAAAAGTTCTGTAGATAATTTTGTCTGAAATTTTGTATCATTGTTCATTTTTATAGTATGTATGCTGTGACGTAGGGATTAAGAAAAAACAACATGTTTACCTTTTTAATGATTTTTTTTCTGTGTGATGTGAATTTTTTTTAAAAATTTGCATTGCGTGCACTTTTTGACCTCTAGTTCAGTGATAAATTAAATTTTTTTCTATTTTTAATAGTTTTCAGTTATAATTAAACAAAAAATGAGTTTAAAAATAAATTTTCAGCAAAACTTTTAAAAGAATGTCTTCAACTAATCAGGCGCATAATTTAATTTTATAAATTGGGTAAAATACGTACTTGGTTTTGGTCAGGCATTGAAGCCCCCCACGGGGCGAGGGAGGGTGTACATTACGCCATTGCAATGTGCATATATACACTTCCAAGACTCTCTGTTCGTTTGTCATAAACAGTCTCCCAACAAAGCACGTTCAGTTGCTTTCTCTCAACGTGCCAACAGCCCAAGCTTGATTGAAGACGAAGCTTGCAATGACAGTGACATAATTGATAGATTATGGTGACGGACAAGAAGCAGAGTCTTTGAGAGTGGATAAAATATATACAGGGGTACAGCTTTCCAACAAATTGGAAAAGAATTTTTTTAAAAATAGATGCCAATTCCGAAATTAATATGAAATTTCAAAAAGAGCTTCGATCATGCATATATGGCTATCGTGACATTTACAAGCAACTGACCAACCGACTTTCTCGCAAAAAGTTATCGCTTACTTCATGGTGCCAAAAAATAAATCATTAAATTGTATCTTCAAGTGACGAAAATGAGTTTGAACTTATTCATCACAGGAAGATGAGCACTTGGGATTACGACGAGTAGCAGTGAATAATGCATGTGCATTTTGAAAACTCCTCGATGTATACAATGAGAAACGAAATGTTTTAAAAATGTTTCCATGTGTAATTTAATTATTTATTTTGTTATGGAAGTATTTTCTCATAAATTTCTTAAATAATTAGCGTACTTTCTAAGTGCAACTTTTTTTTGCAGTCTCTCTCCACCGCATAAAAAATTTTCTGTATTTCGACGAAGTTGTTTGTTATATGCAAGAATTTATGAACTTTTTCAATACTTTTTTGTGCGTTTTTTATACGTACCCTATCTTTACCGCATTTAGGTATTACTGTAACATATTTCAAAAGTAACAGAAATGTGATCTACTTTTGTCACTAATATCAATATTAAAACAAGCATAGTTCAGAGAAAACATACGAATCTGTAGGGATAAGCAATCATAAAGTTTCATTGTATTCGACTCAAATACTAGTAAAACGTACTTACTGTATTAAAACAAATTGACTTGCCTCATTTTTACGCCGAAAAGTATCTTAGTTGAAATATACGCACAGCATAAAATAAATTTTTAACGAAGATCTGCTAAGAGTAAACAAAATGGATGTGCAAATGTAGAACGGAACATTTTCACTGCATTATCGACTTCGTTGGATGTGAAATCGTGACCATACAGTAAATCTGAATCTTATTTCAAGTTCCTGGAGTTGTGTGTGTTTGTTCCCTTGGAGAGTTCTTAGAAATTATTTAAAGTAATGGAAATTAGATAAGTAGCTTTATATTTCAGCTCAAGTGTTATGCTTAAACAAAATATTATATTAAACTCTTGCGATAGCCCCAAAACTATTTCGGAGGCTATTTTATTTTAAATATACTAAGATTTGTTGAAATATTTAACATATTGAGATAAAAGTATTAGGTTTATTCTCCGAGTTGAAATTTTGTACCCCCTTGATGAATTAGAACTTTCTTCACTAATGTCCATTGTAATTACATTAGCATTGGCCTTAGAAAGTCTAAGTAACAGCAAACACAATTCGGAAAGAATTTTAATTTCCTGTACTAAAAATAATTATTTACGCTCTTTGTTACCAACGTTGCTTTAAGACTATTCAATTTATTAAAAGCTAGAAATCTTATACAAATTTGAACTGTAGACGAACATTAAAAGTTACTTAGGAATTAAAGCTACACTATTCAGACTTCTAAATTAGGGTACGTCAACGCTAACAGGTCCCATGAGATTTCATATTCGATAGTTTTCAATATTCCACAGGAATTTTTTGTCTTTGGTAAACATGGGCTTCACGAACCCGGCGTAACCTAGTGATCCTTCTCTTTTTTCGACTCTCTTTCTTGTCATTCAATTCATTCTTTCTTTCTCTTCCCGTCTAGACCACAGATATTAAAACAAATGTTTGGCGCAGTATAGCCGAAATCGGCTCTTGCGCCAATAAACCCCAAAATCACTCACTCACCCATAGGAATTTTTTTGTTGGATAGAGTACATTTTGAACTTTTGATATTTCACTTCATAACTAAAATAAATAATGAAGCCAATAAATGAAAAGTATTACTAAATTTAAAAATGTAAATAACTTTGTAGTGTCTTTGATCAAACAAAATAAATCAAAATTAATTGTTTTCACAGTAAAAAAGTAATAAATAATTATTTAAAACTTGAATACGCTTTAACTGAAATTTAACTGAATACTTTCAATCTTTATTAAATCTGTTGTTTTCCTTAAATGCCATGAATATCACATATAAGAAATAGGTATTTGAAATAAAAATACTATTTATTCAAGTGTAATTCATAATTATTAAACAATGCTTTTCTGAATTTTGCAACATATTTTAAATGTATTTTGAAGAGATTCCATCAAACATTTATTATGGATAAGGTGGAAGGTAAAAAACTCGGAACATTTAATCCTTAATTTTACATTACATCGATAGACTTTTTCATGGAATTTTTTTAAAAAAAAGATTTAGATTAAAAGAATTTAAGTGGAAAATGTTTTATACTTGCTTAGCGATGTAGTTAAAAAATGTATGAGACCCTAGATTGTGCATTAGGGTTGATTAAAAAATACTTTTCAGAATTTCTAAGCTTACCTATGCGAAAAAGATGTTCTCTGATATATAGATGAAGATGGAAAACAAAAATTTAAAAAATCATTAAGTATTTCAACAAAGGGATTGAAACTTAGATATTTGAGTTTTCTTATAGTAAGAAAAAACAAAGTAATTTTTATTTTAAAAAAAGGTATGTCAGTTTTTATTTGAAAAAAGGGTTATGCCCCTGATTGCATCATATGGATATTCTTGATAAATTTTCTCCAAGAATATTCACATAAACCAGTGCTTCTCAAACTTTCAATATTTGCGACCCAATATTCAGTCATAATTTTCACTATGCCCATAATTTTCCCTCCTGCCTCCATACAATAACAATTTCTTGAATTTAATTATACTATTCTTTGACGCTAAAGCTACAAAATGACTTAAACCTCTTAAGTGCCACCGGCGTATGTAAAGGCCTCACTCAGCCAAAGCATTACCTGTCCCGGTCGTAAATATGCTGCGTATATATGAGAAACGCTGCCATACACGTAACAGTCAAAAATTCAAATATCTGTGGAATTCTAATTAAAGTTAGTTAAACCCCAGTTAGAATATTCCTTTTGGATATAATTGGATTACTCATTTCATTAGAAAAATAGAGTTAGTTAAAAGTATTTTTTTCAATCTTTTTACAGAATCTGATGTTTATATCACAGTATAATTAATTTTTTAAAGTATTGAATTTTTTTCTTTGTTTCAATTTAAAGGTAAGAACAATTCACATTTTTAAGGGCCTTTTCAATTAATTGATTGCATTATCTATTTTGAATTTTTAAAAGTGTGCAGTAAACATTCCAAATATTTTATTGATGAAAATAAGCTTACACATTCTAATGGGAAAAATTCATTGTATTTCTCTAATACTCTTAGGCTATTTATGAGAGCTCAAATTTAACTCATATAAGTATTTCTAAGAAAAGTTCAATATATAGGAAAAGTATTCTTGCTTTAATGTAGGCAATAGAAAAAAATTCAGAATATTTTATTCTGAGAACGAAGAAATACGAAGAAATTTACATAAATCTCCAAAGCTAAAACATATATCCAAGATTTAAATTGAACATAATTTTTTTTAAAAAATTACAATGCAACTAAATATTTACCTTTGTCTATCCAAAAATGAAGATCTGAAATATTTAGAGAGAAATGTGAATTGTATTTAATACCACTTATGAATTTGAGGATCTTTTTTCTGCTATATCAATTAACAGATACTCTTTTTATGAAATTTATTTTTAGAAAAAAATGTATGTACTCCTAAAAACATTAACATCTACATCCTCAATGTGACAGATATATGTTCTAGAATAGGTTGAATCCTTTTTCAATGTACAGAACTGTATACTAAAACAAAATTATCTTTTAAGAAAGTCATAAACTTTTTCCTATTACAAAAAACCCATAACGTTAATCTATTTTATTAACCACGAAATTAAGGGAGTTATAGATAATACATCACAAAAGGACCCAATGATTAAACAGGGTGTACCGAAACCCCTAACGATAAGCAACCGCGAGGTGAAAGGTAGTCATATCTATTCTGAGGAAAACAAGAAAAAATCCTTAGCACTTGATTAAGGAAGAACGATACCATTTTTTGAAAGTGTGGAAAATCTATACTCTCCATCACATCGTTGGCTACTGTGACCCCCCCCCTTCCCCAAAGACTATAAAATATTAAAGGCAAAACCTGACTTTGCAGGAAGATCCTAACATCCTTCATCACCACTGGTAAATTGATAGAAAACATTTAAGTGGCGCCAAAACTGTTAAAATTCATATACCGCATAAAAAAGATCGCACAGAAAAAATCACACAAAAATAAAATCGCATAAAAAGAACCGCACGAAAACAGGTTCTACTGTATATGTTTTATTTTTGGAGTAAAGATTTTTAAAAAAACTCATTTCAATAGTTTAATGTTCTGTATTAAACAATACTCTTATTTGCAAACATTTAAAAAAAGTTCTTACTTATAGTTTTATCTTTTATTAATTTATTATTAAAATTCTTAGTTGGTTTTTTTATTGTCATCTAAAAACATTACATTTCTGATCAGTAAAATGCTCAAAATATTTCAAATAACATGAAAAATGGTTTTAAAATAAAGGATAAATCTCGGAAAGAAAAATATTACAGAGCAATATGTTTTAATGGATGTATAAGAGTATATATTTAAGCGTAAGGAAAATTATATCTATAGAAATTTTGATATATAGAAAATCATTTGATATTTATGGGGACTTTTGTTGTGTTCGTTAAACGTTTAAAACCGTGCTGAATGTATTTAAAGCAGTGTTTCTCAAACTGTGGGGCACGACCTCCAAGGGGTTATTATTGATTCAATTATTGAATTCAATACATTGTTATTGTTTTCAGGGGGCTTGATGAAAATTATGATTGAATATTGGATCATAAACATTGAAAGCTTGAGAAACACTCGTTTAAAGTATTATAGATATCATTTCAAGAATATTTCAAAATAAATGAGAAAATAGTGTTTTTCTTGATTCAGAAAGAGTTTATTCCTTCATACAATTAAACATGGAAATGAAGTTCAGAATTGAATTTCTGTCTTTCCCTCTATAAATTCAGCTAAATCGATGTTTATCATAGAAAAATAATACATTTGATTGCATTAGTAATTTTTTTTTTTTGAATTTTTATGTCCTTCAATATTGCTGTCCTAACATCATGGGTTTTTAAGAAACGTGTAATCCAATGCTTTCCTGTTCCTATTTTTATTCTCTAATAGTTTATTCGACTTCAGAAGCAACAGAAAAGCAAAGATCACATGTAAAGAACTTAGTAGGATATAATTCAAACTCAAATACATTTAAGCAAAATCTTTCATTAATAACATTCGAGATTTAATAGTTTCAAAAATTACATTTAAACAGAATTAAGCATATTTGATACATCTTGAGGATAAGGAAAATATTGTGAAGGAAGAAAATTTGTTCTCAATATGTGCAACCATCACTGAATCGAATAACTTATTTGTCTAAGAGAGCATTTTAGGAAGATAAACAATTTCAACACACACACACAAGGATTCTAGGGTGTTCTTATCGAATGGAGGAAGTTTAGGGGAAAGGGGCATAAATAACACCTTGGTGATTACAAGTATTACAATATTACAACAGAACAAGCTTAATAGAAGTTATCCCACATCAGTTATCTTCACCTAATAAATCATTTGTTGAAAATTCACAAATTGCTTCTAGATAATAAAGTTTATTGAGTCCATATCGCTTAAATTTTTGTCTGGATAGTTAGAATTATTTTCTTTCTCAATGGCATGATCACCGGCCCTATAATTTTGAATTACCTTTTCTACAATACCCAATGATGTGAAATAATAAAAATGTTTTTTGAGTGATACTTCCTTTTTTCTGTTCTGCTTGCTAACTTTTTAAAACTGCATAAGACCTTTGCTCACATACCAGTTTGAAAATATCTAAAGAAATAAAATTAAAGCTGTCAGTCTCAAAGGAAGCATTTATAAGAAAACAATAATTCTGAAAAACTAAACTATCATTTTGATAGATTTCATCTACGGGTGAAATTAATATTGTACATTTAATTGAAGATTCGCATGAAAGGTTTGAAATGCTTAACATGAAGAACTAATAGCCCAGTTTGGCGGGTATGAGTCTGTCCACTAAAAAGGGGTGGATACACGTTCAATCTGTCGAAGGTCAAAATTCTCCCAGAGGAGTGGTGTGATAGTTTGGAGAGGGGGTTACTAGCTCGGATATCATCCTCGTCACATGACCATGGATCAAAATTACAAGGTCCGTCGTAAATAGCCATCTTGTTGCTTTATAGTGTGCGTAAATAAACACTCGTATATCTTCAGCCTAGTTATCAGAATGCATAACTCTTTCCGGGTACTAATCTGATATCGGAGCGCTAAGTGCCAAGTTGTTTATATTCGCCAAGATAGGCGATAACATTACAATATGGTTACCTTGACATTTTTATCACCTGGTAATGTGATTGCCATGGGGATAACGTACATTAAATTTTTATTGGGTTTTTTTTCAGAGTTAACCCTCTTAATTTCAGACAATTTTAATTGGATTTTCTTAAAAGTTTAACCATTTCCATTGCATTTGTTCTTCAAGCTACTATTTCAGTCTCCTGTTGTATGTTAAGCTATTTTCAAATATGGATGTTCTATCATAGGTGAGTACCAGGATCTTTGTTTAAAAGAATGAGTGCTGTGCTTTTAATTATTACTATAAATCACACATTTCCGCTTTATTTTACTTTTTAATAATGCTTTTTTGAACGTTCCTTGTTCGATGAAGCTCATTGAAGAAACTCGCAGTTTCAGGAACATCGCAAGTTTTTAGCACTTATTGATATTGATTATTAATTTTAATACATATTAAGTAATTATTTTATTTATAATATAATTATTGTATATAACTGTTTTTATATTTTTTATTTTACTACTTATAAATAATACAAATGTTATTTATTTATGTCATTTACAACAATTATTATATTATATGAGCATTATTATATATAATTATAATATTATATAAAAATTATATATGTGTGTGTGTGTGTGTGTGTGAATAATATCATATATCATAATTACTATTAAGTTACATGATAATAATATATTATTATATATATATTTATTATATTATATAGATATTCATTATTGATTGAAACTGGTTATTTTCAAGCTATTCCTATATTCATTTGAAATATATTTTAAAACAGTTCTTTTTACAATTATTTTCTAGATGGTTTGTTACCCCTAGGTGGCGATTGTTGTAAAATAGCATTTTTGAATTGTTGCCGTTGTATAGTTATCAAATATAACTTAATTTTTCCCACCTTCAGTTATATAAATATATTTAATTCTATAAATATATTATAATCTGTAATTGTGTGCACATGATTATATCAAGTGTCACAGTAGTTGTAGAATTTTCATTCTATAGAAATGCCCCCATGCAGAACTTGAATTAAAATCCTCTTTTGTTTTAATGGGAAAATACATCCTCAATATATTTAAAGAAAATTCAAATATTTTACACAAATCCTTCAAATATTGAACTTCTGTTTTAAAAAAAAAAACTGGACATTTTTACGTTAAACAAAATTGTATTCATCTAAAGACACCTTTCGTGCAACCAAAGTGATGTTAGTTTTTTCTACATTTCAATTGTAAAAAAATATTTCTGTTAAGAATTAAACTTAAGTCTATTGGAATAAAAGTTGTAAAATAATTCTGATAGTGATTCAAAGGAAAAAACTATTTTTAAATTTATAAAATATCAGTCTTGCAATTTTATTTAAACTAAACTTTAAAAACTAAATCATTGCAAATAAAGTATGTACTTTCTTATGATTGAAAATAAAAACAGTACAATTCCTTAAAAAAATTAGTAAATTTTGAGTAACACGTTCATAAAATGAGCACATTGTTACAACGATACGAGAATATTTTCGTTCAAAACATTTTAGCAGAACTTTATATATTTTATCAAAAAATGTTTTAAGGAATGTGATGAAATTTCACTTAAATATTCTTTAAATCCTCAAATGTATTAACGTATAGTAAATTCCGTACTCGCAAATGAAAAACAAAAATTTGAAAATACGATTTTAAATCCTTTAGTTATTTGAATTCATTTAAAAGAAATGCTTCACCAGTCCTCTTCGGAATTTAATTCAAGAACAAATATCTTTTAAGGACATCTGAAATTTAAAACGAAAATATATTCTAAAATGTAGTGAGAAAAATTTAAATCATAAAAAAATTACATTTTGTATAATGAGTTCTGAGAGAATATTTTAAAATGGTTAAAAGAGAAATCATATTAGAGCAGTTCCAAAATTTCATTAACAAAAAAAGCAGTTTTATACATTATTTTTTTTAAATGTGTAATTTTCCGAAATGAGGCATGCTTTGTTCAACCGTATAATATATAAATATAATACGTTAAATTTTCCATAAATTAGATAAAAAAAACTTTATTTTAAAAACAGGGCTTCTTCCTAGGAATACATATTCAATTCTAAAATTTTCTCATGCACACGAAAAAAAAATAGAAATGAATTTTTATTATATAAAAGCTGAATGTTGAATTTAAAAAACTGTCTTAGTAAGACTACGAAAGATAACTATATTTATTTAATTTTTTTTTTGTCAGAAAATATTTATCTTTTATTACTTAGCGACGAAATATTACTTAGCTTTTTGATAAATGTAATTTTGCTCCTGAATTTTGAAAAATGTTTTAATCAATCTCAGTTGGAAAAAACATGGAAAAAAATGAACATTCCCAACTGAATAAATCTAAATTCTCTACATTGAAACGGTTTCATTTGAATTGAAAATTTTGACTGGTCCATTCTATAAGGAAAACTTTTATTCTAAGCTTTCCATAATTTTGAAATCTTGAAGCATATGTAATGAATATATTTGATTTTTCTTTTATCTAATAAATGGTTATTTAAGTATTAAAATTATGCCTCTTTTATAGTACTTAATCTTGAATGCATTATTAAAATTTATTACAATATAAGCATAATGAATTATGTACAAATGCGATTTTAATTATTCAAAAACTTAATTATTTTTATCTGAAAGGAGTTCTTTTGTTAGAAAATATTAAAAGAATTACAATATTTCTCAATACCATTTTTTACTCCGATTACAAAAAAATATATCTATTAGAATTTGTGTGTATTCAACTCATTAATTAATGCAGTTTCTTTAATAAGCGCAATTTGCTCAGCTAATCATATGAATTTTATTACTGCAAATAATAACTTGCTTTCCGATTGCTACATTAAAACAATTTCCAATGAATTTAAATAAAATTGATAATTACACAAGTAAATTTGTCTAGTGAAAAGTTATTGAACATGTTGGTCTTGTTATTATTTTGTTTGTTTTTAATTCGAATATTTTCTACTTTAACGTTCCCATTAAGTAATTATGTAGGAATAATTTTCATTAAATAAATATAAGAGTTTTATTATAATAGCATTGTTCATGCAAGTCCACTAATAAAAAAAAGTGTTCTTTTTTTTGGGTGCCATTCCTTTAATTTTCTTTGAATTTGTAACCTATATTAAGGTATGCAACTACCGTAATAATTTGAATTTTGCCAAAAATTAACACATTTTTATTTTATTTTATAACCCTCTTATTAGCATTATAAAAATACTAAGTTTATTATTTTCCGTTCACTAGAACAAAAACTACAAGTATTTCAGTAAAAGCAGATGCCATTACTTTAAGCAAGATCTCATACTTTAAAGCGTGTTTTTCTCGAAATGGGGTTTTTTTTAAAGTGCTCAAACGGAGGCCACTAATTGCTAAAATAAGTTTTGAAATTAATTGAAATTTTCTGTATATATTCTGTATAATGGAGGAAGTTCTTTAATCTTCAGATTTATCAGCCACTGTCTTATTACAAAATTTACAGTCCCTTTTGTTAATATAATCACTGTTTTTTAAGAAATTTCATATTATAACTAGAATAAAGTGTTCTAGTTTTTGCAAAAATTAAAAATTATGTTATCCTGAAAGTCATTTTGAAACTGAATAACATAGCAACACATCAGAATTGAAAATTTGTTCATAAACTTTTGGTACAGATTGAGCCACGTTAATGTCATTTTTTGTAAATTTTTACCCATTTCTTCCCGTTTTAGTAATAATTTATTTTTCTCTTCTTAATTTTAGCATCTTTTTCTTAAACTGTACGAAACTCCATATATCCATTTTTTTTTTTAAGTTATCGCAAGTAGTCGGATACCTTAATTCTTAACGATTAAAAGGTTTAATGATCAGCATTCCTCTCCACGACGCTAAAAATGAAATAACGAAAAATGCTCATCTTACTTTAGTAGAAAACTTTCCCAATCAAATTCCAATAGTTCTTAACTAACGAATTCCTTTGGTAGAATTAGTTATGTTAATTTCTATCAGTTTGTGTAATAAGTTATGCATTAGATCTAAATTATACTTTTACTTATGTATATTATTGAAATTCTTTATTGTGTTCCCCTTATCTTGTTCTTATTGATATCAATCGGTATGATGCGGTAATTTGGTGAGCGGATACTGGCTCTGGTGTCGTACTTGTGTCTTGATTGAAGTACAAATTAACGAGGTCCAACTCTAAAATCCCTGGTGTTGATTTAAAGAGCGTGACGTTAATACTCACTCACTTATTGATTAATAACACGCAGTAACCATTTTCTGAAATTATTTAATTTAAATGCAATAAAAAGTTCGTTGATAAAATAGAATTTTACTGATTTTTACACAAATTTTCTTAAAATACCTGTGTGAGAGTTTAAAAAAAACTTGTTTCTATTCTCACATACACATAAGAAAGATTTGATGCAATGGATTTACTAAATTATAAACGTTATTTTTTTGATAAGTAGATTTTATGAATTATGAAACGTGCTAAAATATGTTCAGAGTTTAAAAGCTATTTACTTTTACGATACTTATTTCAATGAAAAAGCCATAGTTTTAAAAAATTCTTCAAGTTTAATGCGTTTACAATTACGTATGCGAACTCCATTCACTTAAGTAATAACTTGGGTTCATGCAATTGTTTTCTCTATAGATAAATATTTGAAAAATAAAACACTGAAGAAATTACATTTTAATATTGAATTTCAAAAATTTAAAGTTCTTGAATAATCTCGCGGTGTTGCCTAAAAATTAATATAATTTGGTACCCTTTCCTTCTATTGCAAAAAGTGACCGCAGTAACAGAGTAATCATGATCACGAGATCGTGACCAGTGAGTCGTGAGTTCAATTCCTGGTGCCTTTGAAAACCCACCAAAAACAGTTAAACTATATAGATTTAACCACGATAAATCTACTGAAGCTTTAGCTCTAGAAAGACCGAAACTTAGTATATACCTATATTACCCCAAAGCTGTCAAAATGACTCAAATTGCGAAAGAATATCTAATGTCTAAAGAAATTTATTTAATATAAAAAGTATTAAGAATTAAACTTATTTACAGTCATAGAGAAACAAGTTATTAGTAAATATTAACAAAAAAAATTTAATTCACTTGGGGAAAAAAATATATTCAAAGAAATTGTGTCAATATATACGTAATTGTTTTTCTTATTGAAATTAAAAAGCAGTCAAAATGACTTCCTTGTGCAATCTAGTGTTAAGTCCACATTGGCGTGAGTGAATATTAAGGTATCCGAATACCCTAAAACTGTGAATTTTGCCTAAAATTGACAATTTTTTTTATGATTTTATTTTATAGGCCATCTAATTAGCTTTGTAAAAAACAAAGTTTATTATTTTCCGTTCACTAGAACGAAAACTACAAATATTTCAATAAAAGCAGATGCCATTATACTTTAAGCAAGATGTCATACTTTAAAACGCGTTTTACTTGAAATGGGTGTTTTTTTAAGTGCTCAAACGGGGGCCACTAATTGCTAAAAAAAAGTTTTGAAATTAATTAATTGAAATTTTTTGTGTATATTCTGTAGAATAGAAGAAGTGCTTTAACCTTCAGATTTATCAATCACTGTCTTTTTACAAAATTTACAGTTACTAGTTATTGTAAAAATTAAAATATCTCTTATCCTGAAGGTCATTTTGACAATGAATAACATAGCAACACATCAGAATTGAAAATTTGTTTATAAACCTTTGGTACAGAATGGACCACGTTTATGTTATTTTTTTGTCAATTTTTACCCATTTTTTCCCATTTTAGTTATAATAATTTATTTTTTTCTTCTTAATTTTAGCATATTTTTCTTTAAATGTACTAAAAAAATCTAAAAACAACAAACAAATTCACATATCTTCATTTTTTAAAAATAAAAGTTGTCACAACCAGTCGGATACCTTAATGTCGCACTGTTCAGCTACACGAGGGCTTTTGGCGACGGATCTCGTAATTTTGAACCATAATCAAATGAAAAGGAAGACACCCGAGCTGGCACCCCCTTTTCCTAACTACCACACCGCACCAACGGGAGGACGTTTGATATCTCGACAGATTCAACGTGCATCCCTCCCCTACACGGCGGGTCTATAGTGGTACTGGGCTCAAACTCGGGACAAGCCAGCGACGTTCCGATACCTTGACTACTCGGCTACCGCGGCCCCTCATTGGCGTGGTATGGAGGTTTGGAGTACTACTTTGGTGCCTTCCTCATCACTTGATAGAGATCAAAACTGCGTAATCCATCACATCTAGATCTCGTGCAACTTCAAAGTGAGACATTTAAAAAGTAAAAATAAAATTGCTATTACGATAAATCTAGACTTCTACAAATCAATACTTAGTCATTCACTCAAAATTCCCAGCAATTTCTCTGGATATTAAAAAAAGTCTTTTTCCCTGTCTGATTCTGCATTAAAAAAGATTTTTGATGAATGATTCATATTCTTAAAATAGCTCTTCTGCCCAAGCCACAGTTTCAATGTCTATCCACCAAACGACTTATTCCAAGCATAAAATATAAAACAGTAGTTTCGTATTGTTCACGCAACTGAAGCTTAAACGATATTCCTCAAATCTAGTTCAATGATTCGAGAAACAATTTATGTTGTCTCGCACGCTGTCCATTATGTTGATTGATTCGAATCTTATTTTCTTTTTCCGCATGTGAATCTGGGCCCCATTATAATGTAGAACTTTAAGTGAGACATCTCTTCTTTCCTGGAATGAATAATACGAAGTCATATTTGTGGGTAACATTTTCGATACATAAAATAAAAATAATAAAGCTAAATAATTGATCGCATGGAACTAAACGTTATTCTGGTCGAGAAAATAGAACGGTAGGATTTTTTTATTCTAAACTAAATGTAGTATAAATTAATGTGGTGCGATTATACTAAATTACACAGATCTATTTTTAATCTTTTTCTGTAACTTTTTGCCTTAAACATGAATATATAATTCGTTTTAACCTAAAATAATTTAAAGTTGCTCCCATTATCTTACAAGATATTGTGAAATATAGTTTTGATATTTCTTAGCGTGTGTTAAAATTGAGTGAAATTCACAATGAACAGCCACGTTTTTTTAAAATTTTTAATTTTAATTGTTGTTGTTTCTAATGCCACCTGTCTGGCGGTGTCAGATCGTGGCAAGGGGCTAGGTGTACGCCTGTCATTAGCTTTTAGCTAACGAATTGCTAGCTTGCATTTTTATTAGTAAGCCAATAAATAAGCTTTGTTTTGTTTTACTTGTGGAATATTTATAATTTAATAAGTAGATGTTTTTCTAAAAACTGACATTTTCCTAATTATTTCGAATTCTTTTACTAATGATTTTTAAGAAAATTTACGATGGATATATGAACATACTACCCAAAAATGTTTTATATTGTACTATTGACTCTTATATGCTTTTTTAAACTGTTCCAAATAATAAAATCTGTATTTTATTAAGCGTAACCCTCCACACACACACACACCTTAGAAGTTCTTGTAATTATTTTAGTCCTAAACCATTCCGTAATTAGGAATTACTTTTAAAAATTCCTGCAAAAAAGTCGCGGATATAACTATAAGTATTAATAACTATAATTAATTTAAAAATAGAACTTTACCCTAAACGGTATGTATAAAACTAGAGGTCTTGTATGGTTTTTAGAATTATTTTAAATTAATCAAATAACTTATATAATATTGAATTAAGCCAATCCTGATACATACATTCACAAACTTTCCTCTAGATATAAAAAATATTCAAAATAATAAAGTGAGAACTCTCTCAACATAAGATAAATAACTCATAGAAGATAATTAATAATGAAGTCAATGACACAAGTAGCATTAATAGCTTAAAATATTTTAAAAGATAAAAAAGTAGCCTGTACGTGAAATTTTTCATAAGCTTATATAAGTATATTTTTGTGTATTTGGATTAGTTCACTGACTCTAGACATAAAAATTGTAGTTATACATTTATACTGTATTTACTTAGATAATTTATTTCTCTTGACATTATGTATTGTTCTCTTAAGATTATCTTACAATAAGATAACAAAGTTTTTTTTTTTTTAAAAGCTAATAGTCCAAATGTCGTACTTATCATGGGTATACTATTCATATAAATTATGAAGTACTTCATCTACAGTCCTATACTCAGTATTAGTGCAATAATGATCAAGAGAAACGTTACTTAATTTTCTGCAAATTGTCACAGCAGCAATACGTCGCGATTTAAAAAGGCACTCGGAATGGGTGGAAAATGCTTGTAAGACTATATTTACCATTGTTTTAAATAATATTCATAAAAATAAATGAAAAACCATGCTGTATAAGAAATTTTGGGCGAAACAATAATATATGATTCAAAATTTACATTTTTAATAACCTATACGTACCGATCAGCTGCAGCCCACAGTTTGAAGAATATTTTTTTACAACTAGAGCTGAAACGAATTGCTATTAGAAAGGAAAAGTAGAGGATCTGCAAAATCGTTTCTGCCCCATATTCTGAAGTTTTATTTACACCCATTGTACATTTAACACAAATATAGCAGTTTTTAAAAGCTGGTATGCACAAATTTTAGCATTTAATAAATGACCTCACAAAGCATGAATTCCCAAATACTCCAGTGTTGAATAAACCACCAAATTCAAAAGAGTTCTTATTTTTTTTAACATCATTAAAAATTACCCAATCATACGATCATTCGACATAAGAAAATTCACTTTGTGGGGGCATTAAAAAATTAACTTTTGAATGTAAATCATGTAAATTTTTATACTACCCATTTTGTATGTTGATCGTGTCGCTTATGAAATACATGCTCCATATTTCAGCATACAAAGTATTCCATAAACGTAAAAATACTATAAAATTTGGAGAAACGGGAGATGAAATAATCGGAAAGCATTGAATAAGCATAAGATTTCTATTCAGATAAAAGAAAAATAATCAATGTGATATAATAATTTACAAAGTCACCATACATGTCTGTCCAAATTTCTTATCAGCATTATTGCGCCTTCGCTGAACTGCTGTCCCTAGATATTGACACAGCTCTCCTTTCAATCCGTCACTTTATCACCTTTACGAACTTATCAGTGCTTTATGATACAAGGTGTAGCTTATCAAATAACTACAGAGACAAACCTAGACCGGTATTTCTAAAGTAACATTCATTCTTTCAGCAGCAGTTATAGCGGAAGTAACGAATCGACGGCTAGTCGTACTACACCTAGAAATCCATCACCAGCCGTGCCTCAAGGTCGGGATATGGTCAACATATTATCTGGACTTAATATGAGGAAGCTGACCAGCGGCAGTAGCAGTGGAAGCTCCTCTGAAATCACACCACTGCTTAATGGGAGTCAAGAAGGACCTTGTTATGCTTATTCTTCTAGAAACAGGTGAGGCATAGAAATTAATTTTTATAAATTCGTATTGCAATAATTTTAGCGATTTCAAAAGTGATCATTTTTCTAGTTATTAACAAATCCTTATAAATTTTGATAGCAATACAATAAAATTTAATTTTGATTTAATGCCCGACTATAATTTACAATAGTTTCTCTTAAGTACCATAAAAATGAATAAAATTATTGAACTTAAAACATTTAAAATATTATCCAGGAAACTGCTGTTGACAAAGTGTTTTTGAAAAACATGTTTTTGCTTACATTTCTGTTGCACTCTCGGAATTTTGTTAACATTTTCTCAAAACATAATAATGATCCAAAGAAAACGAAAACAGATAAACGATGAAATGTTTTTTATAAAAACAAAAAAGGAAAAAATAAAACTTGCTTTTTAAATGTCATTTTATTGTTATTCATCTAAAAAACGATTTTTTAAATGATTTTTAGAATAATTTTTTTCTTAATTAAAAACCTAAAATTTTCTATCTTAAATGTATTCTAAAGTATTCATTTAAAATGAAGAATTAAATACTAAATTATTCAAGCTAAAGTATTATTTTTTCTTAATTAAAAACCTAAAATTTTCTAGCTTAAATGTATTCTAAAAGTATTCATTTAAAATGAAGAATTAAATACTAAATTATTCAAGCTTAAGTATTATTTCTAATTTGGATGGATATTCATGCAGACGCTCCAAAAATTTTCATGCATTTATATCACCAAACATGGATGTTTAAGATAAATGAGAGCTTCGAAATTAATTCTCAAAATACATTTATGTATTCATGTTGAATAATAATAATGTATCACGTGACGTTTCTGAATTAAATGCTACATCTTTTTTTATTGGATTATATAAAACTGCTGGATTTTATATGCACGTAGTAACAAGTTTTAAAAAAATACGTTTATATCAATATCAGGGTTTTTACTTTAATTACAGGGTTTTACCGATTATATTGACTATAATAACTTTAAACAACAAGCCAACCTGTAACAAAATGGTTATTCTAAAACATACTGATATTATTATATGGGAGAATTTACTTAACATTTCAATTTACCTCCTTGTAGAAAAGATACAATTAAATTTCCAGTTTCAACTTAATTGTTAACCAAATAAAATTGTGGTTTTTTTCTGCTTACAAGACCTACAACTTAATTACTGACTTGAAGCTTAAGAAAATGTTGTTAGATGGCAGGCTTTAACTGCGTAATCATCAGCAGTTTAATTATTGAAATACTTCCAGCCACTGTATTTCAAATAGTTAGTTGAACTTTAAAGCTCTCGTCTAATGTAAGGAAGTCCTTTGCCAGAATTTTATTTAATTGAATACATTTTTGATTTGAACTATATTCCCGTATTGTAACCTTAAAAGTATTTTTGATCAATCTTATAAAGCTTCTGTAAACAAAGCCATAAATGCTTTTTTTTTTCTTTAAAGAAAAAAGGCTTTTTAGTATTTGTTTAAACGTGGATCTAATAGTTACTGAAAGGATCGTATGACCTCGTAATTCTAAATCACTGATAATATGATGAAGGTATCAAAGCTGTTCCTAATTTCCCCACTGCACTACGGGATGTGATGCGATAACATTCTATTCCACTTGGTTAGTCCATTTGATTCCTTCATAAGAGTAGGATTATATCTTTTTTTATTTCGTTTATATGTAAAAAGTTTTGAGGTTCGTATTTTAAATTGATAAGATATACTCGATATTATTTTTTTATAAAAGTAAAGAATCTTTTGCCGAGTGAAATACCTTTATAGAATAAATCGATACACGTCCCAAAAAAAAGGAAAATTAGCATTTCTGAATATGCCTTGTACAATAAAAAAGAAAGACAAATTGATTTACTTTGGTTTGTAATTTGTTTTTTGTACGCAACTGAATGGGTTTTTACGAAGAATGGGAAAATATTTTAATTATATATATATTAAAATATACCTTTTTTTAAAATACTATACAGTGCTCAGAATTTGTTTTTATTGTATAACTATGAAACTTTATATAAAGCCATAAATAATGTCAATTATTTTAACTTAAATAAAAACATTTCAGCAAAAGTTCAAAATATTGCTAAAACCAGTGGCTGAGTGGTAGAGTATTGCGCTTACAAGCCACGGGTCCGGGCTCCAAACCCCTGGCTGGGTAAGATCGACTCACCATTTCATCCTTTCAATGGGCCGATAAATGAGAACCAAGCTTGATTGGGAACTTAGGGGTTTCGCATCAGAATGACCACTTAACAGGAACATGTGTCTTGCACCTCAGTGCCCCAGATCATGAAAACTAAGAAAGTCACTGTAGACCCTTTCTCTCATGGGCTGTTGAATCATTCGGTTTTTTTTAATCATAATTAAAAAAAGACTGTTACAACAGTTCATCAAATTTAAATAAAAATTTGTTTTGTCAAATGGAGTAGACAATGTTCCGCTTAGAATATCAAAATCAAAAAAATTGAGATTAATCAATTTAATATGTTGCTTTAACTTCTCAATGTCACTCAAAAAATATAAAACGGCGTAAAAACTCAAATTATTAATTCTCTATATATTTTGTAGTTACCAATTCGGTAAAACTCTTGAATAACAACTCAAAGCCCTCGTTAATTAGAACAACATAAAAATCAACTGTTACCATTCTCGATTTTAAGTTTCTAAATTTAGATAGCGGATCAACATCCGGCACACTACTTAAAAATATCACTACTGGTATTAACTTATAAATATCATTTTAATTTTGTTTTTCTTGAAGGTGAAAAAATATTTTTCGAAAATAAAAGATAGAAATGTTGGATATGATTGAATATTAATCCCTCGCATGCTTTTCTCGAATTGCAATGTTATTTTCTGCTTCATTATTCAAAGTATTTTTAGCTATCATCGGAATTCCCATTACATCACCAATATAGTGAATCCAGTTTCAAGAAAATTGAGTTGTAACCATTTATTGCCTGCTATTTCCTCCCACTGGTTTGTCTCCATTAAAGCGATATGGGACTGAAAAATAACACGCATTTTTCTGATTCTTAATGAAATTCTCATTGCGGATTAATTTAATCTATGCAAATATTACGCAAAAATAATTTTAAAAATTATTCATAGTTTTTAAATCAATAAAAGTTAGTTATTTTTAATTAAATATTGAAATTCTTTAAGGTATCCGACTAGCCTAAAATTGAGAATTTTGCAAGAAATTAACAAATGTTTTTATGATTTTGTTTTATAGGCCATCTTATGAGCTTTATAAAAATACCAAGTTTATTATTTTCCGTTCACTAGAACAAAAACTGAAGTGTTTTAGCAAAAGCAGATGCCATTACTTTAAGAAAGATGTCATACTTTAAATCCCGTTTTACACGAAATGTGTTTTCTTAAAAATGCTCAAACGGGGACAGCGATTTCTGAAAAAGTTTTGAAAATAATCAACTGAAATTTTTTGTGTATGTATTGTATAATAGTAGAAGTGTTTTAACTTTTACACATATTTATCAATCACTGTTTTATTACAAAATTTGCAGTCCTTTATGTAAATATAATCATTGTTTTTCTAAGCAATTTTATATAACTAAGATAAAGTGCTTTCATTTTTGTAAAAATTTAAATATCTCTTATCCTGAAGGTCATTTCAAAAATGAATAACATAGCAACACATCAGAATTGAAAAATTAAGAATTAGTTCATAAACGTTTGGTACAAATGGGCCCCGTTTATGTTATTTTTTCAAAAACTTTTTACCAATTTTAGCAATAACTTTTTATCTTTTTAATTCTAGCATATTTTTCTTAATGTACTTAACAAACCTAAACACCACAAAAAAATCCCCATACCTTCATTTTCTGAAAAAAAGTTGTCGAAAGTTGTCGGATACCTTAAAATAGTTTTCATTAATCTTTCACGTGTACATAAACATAAGTTTATAAATGAAATCCGAACTGAACCATTAAAAGTAAGAAAACCAATTTTGAACTTTAAAATCCATTTTTTCCTGTAAAAATATTTCAAATGCCTTTTTACAGGTTTGTTAAATTTTTAAATAAGCTGTCAAAGTAGTCCAACTCGTAACTTTTTGCTAGAAACTTACAAAAAAATATGAGTTGATAGAAAATTTTTAAACTTGCATGGAGCAATTTGAATTCAATAAAAAATTTTCCTTTTTAGAAAATCTAATCTAAATTGATAACTAAAAAAAAAATATCTGGTGCCACAGCACAATGAAGACTAGATTATTGGAAACTCATCCAATTTCAAAAACTTTTCTTCGCTGGCTGTATAGTATTTTTATAGTTTTTTTATGAGTGTATTCGTTTTTTGTTCCCTTGAAAATATCTAGAAATTGAAAATCTTATATATAAAGCTACAATACATAAATTATGCTTTTCGATAGAACAGTTTCCCTTTTAAATTGGGATCTAGTTTACAGGTAAAATTTCTCAATATTTTCTTTATGTGAAAATATTTTATAAAACTTTATCGCGAGTATTGATGGTACGATATATCCTACATTACTTACAAATAATTTATCCCAAAACTTCTTTTTTTTTCGTTACAAAGGCATTGAAATTGCATCTAGCATCTATTTTTAAATGAGTACATTTATTTAGTTTTTTATTCTGCATACTAAACCTTGGCATTTTGTTTTAATTTACTGTAATCGCCCCGCAACTGTCCTTACTATTTTATTTTTTTGATTTAAGTATTAATATGTAGCTGCGGTAGCCTAATGGTTAAGATTACGGACTCGTAGCTGGCATGTCATGAGTTCGCTGAAGACTCGCCTTGTAGAGAGAGCTTCTGCACGTTAAATTTATCAAGTCTCAAACATTCGTAAAGTGTAGAGGATAGGAGAGTGCCAGCCCAGGTGTCATCCTTGTCGTTTGACCCCGATCCAAAATTACGAGATTCGTCCCCAGTAGCCCTCGAACAGCTTTATAATGCGACGTTAATAAAACTATCTTTTAAGTATTAATATACTGAAGCCATTTTGTACCTTGAACAAAATGGATTAGTTTGAAATGTTTAAATAGGCATGTTGCCCACCCTTTTTATATTTCAAATATTACACTGTTCAATATGTGCTCAAAGTTAAAATATTTGCATATTTAATCAAATTACATGAAAGTGCACACCAACTCTTAAAGAAATTGCTTCCTTTAAAGAAGAAAATTCTTAAATTCCAATTATTTAAGCAATACACGTGCGAAATGGCCTTAAAATAAGACATTTTTTAAACGTACGTACCAATTTTCACACTCCATTTGCCCACCTTGACAATTTTTAGATGTTTCTTTATACTTTTATTTGCATTCATTTATTTAAATTTTGGACCAATAAATATCGCAACGTAAATTAATAGTATAAATGTCAAATTTGCATGAAGGGAAGGAAATTCTGGATTTTGCAAATTATTAGGATTTAAACGCAATTGAACAAAGCTGGAAGGAATAATGATATTAAAACTCTGTATGGAAGAAACGTTACACAGTAGGTCTATCGTTCAAAACCCTAAACTGAATGTGAGAAAATCTAGCCATGCCTCGTATAAAAAGGGAAAACGGCTACCAACACATCTCAGAATTTGACCGTGACATTATCATGCTTCATCCAGATTGTAGTCTATTGTTCCACAATATTACATCTCGCATTTGTAGGTATCCAACATGAGTTCAGGAGGGTAATACTGAATACTATATAGGATCTCAATGGCTTGCCGCCACTAACGCCCCATAGGACAGATATGTCGTCATGTTGGAAGTGCAATATCGCATCAGCAATTCCGACATGCAGGAAGTGACACATGATGACATTGATGACATGAGCATCACGGATCCTTGTGTCAGGATGTGAGCTTATTTAAAGCACGGTAAGTATTCACGACTAAGTAAGAACAGCATAGACTGTCTAGACGACAATAATTTTTGCAGTTTCTCTTCACGCTGCATCATGCAGATGTGCGGCAACAGTGGATACAGGATATGTATCCAATCATCCTTTCAGTCGAGTTTCGGTTATGCCTGTGACATGATGCATGTAATAAAGTCTGGAGGCTCCTAGGAAAACACGTGATTTGCTTGCATTCGATATCATCCTACGGCCTTGCTCCTGATGTGATGGTATTAGCAGCAACACCTCTTGATCCTGTTTTCATGCTTTCTTCCTGTTATGTTGTCTGCATACGTACAATTAGTTAAGTTTGTTATCTGCTTTCTTACTTGGTTTTATAATCTTAATAACCGGCAAGTAATTGAAATTTGTACCAACCGTTTTAATATAGCGCGGCAAGTTTCGATATTGGAATGACGCTAAGCATGGAGAGAACTAAGTAAGTCTCGAGATCACAGGTTGCTATAGACTTTAAAGTAGCATCCAGCCTTGCATGCAACTTTGAGATAATTTAAAAGTATCGGCACCATGGAGAGTAGTCCCAACTATAATTCAATCGAGAACCATGCCGATCCAATGACAATCAATATTTTTACACCATCACGAGGCGTTACTGTAGTGCAACAGCTCTTCAGCTGTCTCGTTGATTTCATTTGCCAATAGGAATCCGAATATAAAGGATTATTGCTACACAAGACATGTGTTAACAACAGGACTTAATATTTGCACTTTGGTCACTTCCGTGCATAAAGGCCCAATTGGCATTGTACAGAGATTATCGTTACAAAGGAAGGGATCAATGTGAAATCATTTTGTTCACTGAAGAGTTCACACATCAAAATTAATTCTTGACATAGTTTTATTTGAAGAAACCCAAGGACCTTCTACATACCTTGTAATATCCAAGAAAGAAACCGATATACTGGGGAGATTTGAGAGTGTGGATAGACAGATTTAACGGACACGCATGCCTTCATGAAAATTAACAGTTGCCGAGAACTCAATGAAGCTTAGTAATGAAAGCTTGGAGTTCTCCCTTTGCCTTTCAAGGAGTAATTTGGTCCTGGTTTCCTTTTAATTGAAGTCAACATTCGTCAACATAAAGTTGTTCCAGCCATTAAATTTCCGAGAAGAGAGGATTTTATCGTTACTGACAGGTCAATCAGATCTCCAAACCTTAAGTTGCCACTGTTGTTGACGTGTAATGGTCATGAATTAGTCACGGCGTTCTCGGGTCGCAGGTTTGAGTCCTGATTCAGAAAAGCTGATGCATGTGAAAGCTGCCTATGCTTAATGTCCCCACGCTGTCCTAGTGTGTGAGTTTGGAGAGTGAAGTGTCAGCTCAGAAGTCGTTCTCGTCACATGAGTGCTGTTAGAATTGCGAGGTCTATCACCAACGGCCCTAGTGTAGCCTCAAAGTACGACATTAAAAAAATTCACTCACTCTAAACTTGAACTCAAAATAGTTTACTTAGGAGATTTTTGATATAGCATGTGATTAAAATTATTTCAGTGTAACTGCCTCATTATAGATATTCTGCAATGCCAGAGTATTGTAGAAAATATTTTCATTGTTCCTGAAATGGGGATTTTAATATACAACACGCTCCTTAAAATTAGCAAAAATTTCGCAATAAATTTTTGTATAGTAATTTGACATACATTTGGTCTTTTCACTGTGTCTAATTTTAAAACGTCTATTTAAAAACTATATTTAAAATAAATAAAATGAAAAAAATTTTCAGTTTTGTTCTTGATAATTTTTATTAAATGTTCATGGATAAAAAATTTGAAAATTAAATATTGATTTAGAATTTTAAAAAAATAATTCACTCTAGAACGGCAAATTATGCAAATTTATCTTCACATTGCATCTCTAATAAATCTTCGTCATAAGCACTCATTCATTCACTATTGGAATCTTTATCAAATCATTTAGTAGCATCGAAAAATGCTTTAGCTTTGAAAGGAATAGCTTTGAAAGGAATAGTCGAATGAATTATGCTCGCACTGTTCTTTAAAATCTATGCTATTATATCAACGACTTAATTGAAATGTAGAAGCCCCTTTTCAACTTATTTTGTGTGAATGAAATTAATAGAAAAAAAGATTTGTGCTCTTTTAGTAATTATTATTCGTTTGGTGAAATTAAAAGAGTACTCGGCGTTTCACAATCAGCTAAATTTACTAAATAAGCGGGATATTTTGCTGTGTTTGTGAATAATCTATTAAACTATTATGTATAGCTATAATTAATAGCTTTAAAGAGATTTAATGTCACAATAGTTTTGGGTTTTAAAATTTTTTAATTTCATAATTTTAAGTATTGTATTCATAAAAGCATAGGAGTAATTTTTTTAGCGCGTTTTTCACGTAGTGTAAAAAAAGCGCTATTAGGACGCAAATTTCGTCTTTGTCTTCGCCTTCGTTCCATATTTTGTCGTACCTTTTTCTCAGCCAATAAGCAACCGATTGACCTCGGGTTTTTGGCATTTGGTCGCATTTGTGCCCTAGATGAGCCAAATCATATTTAAATTTAGAAAATTTTTAAAAAATTTTAATTTAAAAAAAAAATTTTTAAGTATAGTACTATTTTCTGTTAGTAAAAAGTTCATTAGTTGCATTATTGTAAAATACAACATGTGTAAAACGCGCTAAAATTACTTGGCTATGCCAATGATTGATATCTTGTTGTTGTTTGGATAAAATTTCATCTAAATTTCCGATTTGGATCATGAGTCCCAAATTATGAATTAGCATTTGACTATGCGCACATTATCTAAATGGGATGCAGTGGGAACTTAAGGATTAGAAAATACCAATTTCAATGATGTCATTTTCCTTAGCTGATTTTCATGCTTCAAAATTTTGAATTCATCACTAATATTATGTTTCGAATTTTTAGCGCAACCTTAATAGAACCATTTAATCAATTATCATCTGGGTATGGTTAAAATTGAATATACTGTCATTATGTGGTGTATAACATAGCTCCATTACACAAGCAAAACATTAATAAAACAAAAACAATTTATAAATGTTAACATATATATATGGCACTCAGCTTTGTTCAATATTATTTTTGAGGCACAGTAAAGCCAAATTTAAATTATATGTAAAAGTATATTAAGAATGATGGTGAAATTCAAGATAAAAACTTCTTTAATTTTTTTTAGATTCTAGTTCATAAAAAATTTATTCATAAATGGTAAAATTTGCATTGATACAATCATTTTTTTTTCAGAGATGATGATGGAGAGTTGGAGGATTCTTTATCTACTGTTCGGTCTATGGATGATACAATTCAAAAACGATCAAATCTTCATAATGTTCTGAACATTATAAAGCAGGTTTTTCTCTCAGCTGTTATGATATTTTGTGTAGTAAGTATTTTAAAATATTACTTTTTAAAAAAACTTTAATTTTGCTATATTACATTTTTTTAAACAATAATGTATTAAAACCAGATAATGATAGATATAAGAAATTCAAATGTCAATTTTATGTGAACTAAGCATTATCATATTTAAATTATTCTTTAATTATATTTGTAATCAATTTAGGTGTCTCTTAGCTTCTTAAAAGTACGGGATGATAACTGGAACTCTATAGCAATAACAAGAGGAAAACCAGTCCGTATCCTTTATTAGTTTCATAAACCGATACTTGAATCGTACATTTACAGCTTCTCAAATATAATTACTTAAATATATATAAATGTGATTTAAAACTTCTCGTTCAAATTTCGTGGAAATGTAGAGAATTCGTCAAAAAGACAATTTCACACAGGGAAGTATGTAACTGAATGTACCCGTACGTATGTAGAAGTCGTTGTGCATACTCAGTGTGCAGATCGGCCGACCACTCCCACTGTCATCAGTCTATGAGCTGATTTACTAGTAATGAGATGACGCATCAAGAGCTAGTGGATATGCATCTTGCATATGAGCCAGCCCACGAACTATTGTTCAGCAGCTTGGAGTCTGTCAGTCAGCAGTGCGGCGAATATTGCTTGAGCAGGGTGTGCATCCCCTTATGTACAAAGGGTGCCGTAATTGCAGTCTAACATTTATCCGAAGCGTGTGGAATTTTTGCACAATGGTTCATGCAGAAAGGTACCGTGTACGTTAATTTCCACCTTCTATTCTTTTTACAAATGAAGCGTCATTTAGTCATGAAGTCAACTCATACAATTCGCTTAAGTTTAGTCAATTCGTACAACTCGCATGTATGGGCTCTAGACAACCAGCTTGGTACAAATAGCCACTCTGTGCAACTACGGTTTGCCATAAATGTGTGGGCTGGAATCATTGGGGACTGTTTTTTTATGACCTTACTTGCTACTGCCTTAATTGGTTGGCCAGAAAAACCTTATCTATCTCGAGATAGTGTCCCCGACATTTTTGAACTCTGTTCCTGCGCATATCCGCTTAAATATGTGGTTTCCACATAACAGGGGTCCAGCCCAGGTCATAATTGTTATGCATGATAACCTGAATCAAACATTCGGAGTTCCATGGATCGGCAGAAGTGAACCAATCACTTGGCCACCAGATTTGTCATCCTTATATTTCTTTTTCTGGGGCCCATAAAATACCATGCGTACGAAACACCCACCGACTGGGAAATTATCTTGTCAAACGAATAGTGGCCACCGATGGCATTGTCCGTGATATGCCAGACGTTTTTGAAAATGTCCGATGGTCAATGTAACGGGGTTTGAATCCTGTGATAGTGTAAATGTTCACAATTTTTAAAAACTACTGTGAACCTGTTGGAATAAAAGACCTATTCTTTACCACTTAGCTGAACTCTTGTGTCCATGTAGATGGCATTTGTGGACATACTTTCCTATGTGAATTCGGCTTCCTAATGTATTCACTATTTTCTCTACGAAATTTGTACTGTAAGTTTTGAATCACCCTGTATATAACCTTTGTTTTTTTCAGGAAAGTTTATTGTATGATTGATGTCATAACCTAATAGTATTATAAAATGAAAGCATGTAACTTAATACTAAAAGTAAAACAATTTTCTAACTATTTACATATGATCATTCTATTTCTTACAACTTTAATTCTCATTCTTATAACTGTATATCTGTTTAAAATAAGTCCTCAAAGTAATCAAACAATTTAAAGTATCATCAAAATAGAAACTATATTCCCTGTGATGGCAAAGCTATTAACTGTGTTTTTATCTAATATCGTGCGTTCCTGTTTTAGCATAAATTTTAAACTGTTAATAAAAGTAAATTATGTTCTAATTTTGCTTGAAAGATGTGTTCTTTGTGTCAGTGTATAATCCTTATAATCTCAATCTTTTGAAGGTTTTGTTCGATATATATCTGGATTGGGCAAAATCTCTGTGTATTTTTATTGGTAAAAATTATATCCCGAGGTGTTCTTTTATTTTTTATCCTTCCAGATACTTCAATAAAATAGCACTAAGAAAATATCAAAACTTTGCAAAATCTCTTCGATATCTTGATTGCCTATTTTTTTTCTAGGAGTTGTTTTACTATATATTAGGGTAGATCAATTTATTTTATTTTGTACAGAATTTAAAAATTACCTATACGCTAAATATTTTTTGGGAGGGGAATAAAAGTGTTTATGTTAAGTACTGCCACAGGGGAAATAAAGCTTAGGTATTTAAGCCTTTTTCTCAGATAAAAATTAATTTAAAAAAAAAAAAGAACAGCTATTTTAATGGGGTTTTTTTTTAAACATTTTTACGATTTGAGGACACTTTTAATATAGTTAGAACAGAAAAATGTAAGGTATATTTAACAGATTCTTGAGCATCAACTTTTTCTTAAAAAACTATATACTGTCGAAATTACAGCACACGACAAAGCGGAAGACCGGAAAAAGCTTGAATTGTACTAATTTGGCGATGTGGAGAGAGCAAGGATTAAGAAATGTAGCAATATGTATGATACTACTCGGATCTCATTTATCAATAATCCTCGTTTTAGGTTATTTATATCCTTAAAAAATAGTTTTTTGTGTCTAAAATCATCTCACCAAAATTAAGCCTTTCCCACTTTTTTTAATTCAAATTCTTTTTGTGGTAATATTAAATTTCTGAATTTTATTTAAATATTTTTCTCCTAATCTTAATACCCTAGATTACTTTTCCCACTCACGCTAGTTCCAATTAATAATTTTTTTCTATATGCGAATATAACCAGGGTCCATTCTACTATGTATATTGGCGGGTTTAAAATCCTAAATTATGAAGGAAAAATGCTTGAATGACTAGTTTTTGTCCATTTATAATAAATCTCACCATATTCTTTAAAATACAAAAAGAGAAAAAATAAATCTATTTAGGTTTTATTTTTTAAAAGTAAAGCCAAGCAGAGATTTTTATTTTAACATTCTTCAAACTAATACTGTTTCATTTTTTAACATCAGAATAAATTTTCTTTCTCAACTGAAATTAATGGAATTTCGAGTGCAATTTCTAAAAAAAGGCCAATATTCATGATTTAAAGACTGAATTTCAAACAAAATATTTTACTAATCTAATAGTAATTTTTTAAATCAAAATCATCCACTTTTTTTAAGTAAAAACCAATATGAGAAAGAGAAAGGTCTCCACAATGAGAGACAGAAATGTTTTGTATAAAGAATAAAATCGTCTTTTTAGTTTCGTATATTTGTCATAATAAAAAATATATTTTTAAATCATGAGGAAATAGAACATATAATATTTCAAGAATTATATATTTTGACAATAGCTTTTAAGTCAACCAAAATTTAATTCACAGAGGTCGCCATTTATTATTGAACATCATGATAAAAAAAATTAAGTTATATTTCAATAAATATAAATATAACGCATAAATTGTGGCACACTATTAAAAATTGTTTATTTGTTTGCAATTACTTTATTTAAAAATTTCAGAATATATATTTAAACTTTTATGGGAGCAATATATTTTACTTAACTGAAACTCCAGACATCAACGTCACGGGTGATATTTCATTATATAAGGAAAAAATTCATTTACGAGCCAAAGGACCTTTTTTACCTGGAGAATACTATGATGTTTCTCAAGATTTTGTGATTTTTAGCGTAGCTAAGATAAATATGAATGGAACCTATGAGGTGAGAGACTGTTATAATAATATTTATACATTTAGGTAAACAAGTATAATATTTACTGAAATCTAAGTCGCATTTTTTTCCAATGGTATTGCTGTTGAAAGTTGGGTGAAGTTTAGAGTCAACGACGAGAAAAATTGGTTGAAAGAGGGAAATAGAACATGATACTGATGGTTACAGCAATAATAAATTCATGTTAGTATTTAAAAGTTTTTAATTGCGTGTAAAATTAATGGTTAATATTTTATCAGTTCTCTTTTTAATATTTTTAATCTCATAAATATCGAATTTTATGGTTAAATTTTTTACACTATTCTTTATTTTCCACAAAAATATGTTGAGAATCGATGACGGCTTAGATTCAAATAAATACGGTAATTCGTACTCTAGTAATTTAGAGGTACATCCTTCAATAAATTTGACTTAACATCAATTTATTTAAGGGTTCATTATTAGAACTCTACAAATATTTTTTTATGAATTAATAAGAGAAATACATAATATTCAAATAAATTGCAGTATTAAATCTCGAAATTATTTTATGAATCCGTGTGCCACCATTGATAATTTATCACAGTAAAAAATTCTAATCAAAAAAGTAAATTATTCCACTGAAGTAAGCAAACCCAGGTATTAATGAAGAATTTTCATTACATAATAGCAGAATACATGAGCATATATCTAAAATATTCAGGAAAACTACGAAATACGAGGTGTGTCAGGAAATTATGTACAGTTTCCTCCGACCACAACTGCAATGGCTAGTTTTGCAGTTCAACGCTTGCGCGCTCGTGTCTGTGGTTGATTGTCAGTTCGGTGACGTCATTACAGCCGGATTGTGTTATTTTAACCTGTGTTAGTGAACATTCAAAATGTTGAAGACGATTGTGAATCCCACCGACGGTAAAGTGAGTTCTGTTGAAGTGGCGCGCGTAACCAAAGGACAGAACCCGGAACCTTTGGATCCAAAACCGAGTAACTTAACCCCTCTTCCAAAATGATCACTTTAGTACGAAGGTCTTTGCTGGATTTTTATATCGATGATACTGCTACACACTCCCCTACCAGTGAGTTGGTGGTTAGGCGACTGAACGATATGGTTGTAAATGCGAGTATTCAGTTGTTGGTCTTAATTGGAGGAGTTTCATTTAGTGAGTTAGACGACTTTGTTAGCTGTAGCAAGTGAATTTTTGACGAGTTATTGTTTAATCCTTTTGCGGATAGATGGCGCCACTACAGTTCATAAGGTTTCATAGCTCAGGCAGAGTCACCAATGTGTTCGGAAGACAGAACCCAGACCTTCGGATCCGAAACTTAATCACTATACCAAAATAACCATTTTAGTGCAAAGTTGTATCTGGCTTTTTATACAGATGATACCGCTACACACTATAATCCACTTTTTGAACGCGAAGAATGTTAAGCCAGTTGAAATTTAGCGTCAACTTGTCAAGATTTATAGTGAAAATGTAATGAGTGATAAATGACGAGAAGTGGGTTCGACACTTTAATGATGGGTGAACCAATGTTCATGACAAAGCACGGGGTGGCGGCCTTCTGTTGTCAAAGACGGTTTGGTGATAAAGTGAATGAGAAAATTCGTGAAAACGACGGTTAACAATAAGACTACTTTGTAATGAGTTTCAAAAACTGTTCACTGGAGGCATCTTTCTCAATGTAGATAGACACATTGTTTCCCGATCTAAAAAAAAGCCTGAACAATAGTGGTAACTATGTAGAAAAGTTTTCTACATGCTCTTTCATGTAATAAAGTTTTGGTTTCAAAAAAAGGTTTTTAAAGATCCGAGTTTTCCAAACTGGTACTTAGTTTCCGAAATCACCTTGTACATCCTAGTTCCCCATAATAAATGAATGTTTCATATTCTAAAAAAATACAGAATCTCTCTCTTCTCTATATATATAATATAAATATACAGAAACTCTAAGTAAAATTACGCGATATCACGCTTGGACAATCAGCGAACTAGCATTGACGATTGACCCACCAGAATGAGCATAGTCGAAATTCCTTATCAACATCTCTAACTGTAATGCTTTTTAATTATGTATCAAACATTGAAATCCTTAATGGAAATGATTTAACCGATTTCCAAAAAAATAATTATGTTAGACTGAGAAAAAGGAAGAGTATATGTTAAACAGTAAGTTCAATATATTACAATATCGTTAAATATTCCATTAATTTAATTTAAAAAGTATATCAGAATCTTACTTTAAATGTTTTATACCTCTATGAAAAATTATTTAAAAAATAGATGTTTCTTTAAGCTAATAATCAGGATTTTTTGTATCATGTTGTGATTTCTTAACCGATGTTTTATTTTTACACATCACAGCAATATATTGAATTTTAAAAAATTAATATTATTTAATCATTTGTAAAGGAGTTTTTAAACTGTTTTTGAGTGATATTTCACAGTTCTACATAATATCAAAGACTGAATATTTATATTTATATTCCCTGTTAGGAAGTTTTCAAAAAATGGAGACTCCTTTTGGCACCTAATACTCAGGATTTTGAAGTTGATTCTAAGATCAAGGAACATGATTTTATTTAGGTCTTGATGAAAAGTCAGACAGGTAAGTAGTCATACATTTTCGAGATAAATTGAACTATTTTATCAATTTAGCATGCTTCTTCTGTAAATACTTCTATATGTTTTAGCTAGTGTACGAAAATGTGGAAAAAAAATTTGATGCAGAAATGTGTTCGGTATTTTATCAAATATATTGATACAGTTAAATCTGACATATGCTCTTGAATTTAACTTAAAATTGGTTGCATCATTCCCTTTAGACTAAATATTACATTTTTATTACAGAAAGAATCCTAATAAGAAAATAATCCAAATAGTACACTTTTTATGTTGTAGTTGAAATTAATTAAAAGATTAAAATATTACTTTTCGCTTAATCTGTCTTATACAAGTCAAGATTATACTAGTCTAGTAAACTACTGTACCTAGTAGATAAATGTCTTTATCTATGTATCTATAATATGTTGACTAAGAGCTTAAGGATTATGACATTTGGTATAGTAATTTAATCTGTAATAGTTTTGCTCATTGTACATTTAAAACCAAACTCATCAGTTGATAACATTTTATGACATACTGATTTACAAGTAGCTTAGCTCAGTGATTTCATTATTTTCGGAGTATTAACTAGTTGTTAGAACTTCAAGGATTTCTAAAATTATCGATTGCGACATTAATTTATCTTAGAATTTGTAGGAAAAAAATTTGCAAGAAAAAAATGATCAATACACAATATTTCTTCATTAAAAAGAGGGGGGAGGAGCATAGGTCGAGTTTTTAAATTCATCAA
>BMAO01026151.1:0-67985 GCA_019973975.1 Trichonephila clavata | reverse complement strand
TTTAAAAAATGAATAATATAGCAACACATCAGAATTTAAAAAATTGAAAATTTGTTCATAAACTTTGGTACAGAATGGGCCCCGTTTATGTTATTTTTTTGTGAAAAAAAATTATCCATTTTTTTCAAATTTTAGTAAAAATAATTTCTTTTTCTCTTTCTAATTTTAATATCTTTTTCTTAAAATCACTAAACAAATCTAAAAACCACACACAAAAAATCCCCTTATCTCCTTTTTTTAAAAAGTTGTCGCAAGTAGTCGACACCTTACATTACCGACCAGATGTTTAGGATCATACTTTGGATTTAATTTTTACTTGCCACGCTCTGAAGCAATATGTGGGTTATTGGCAAAGGATCTCATAATTTTGAGTCACGGTGTAGTGACGAGGACGACACCTAAGCTAGCATCCTGCTCTCCAAACTTCCACAATACGCCTATGGGAGACATTAAGACTCGACAGATTTAACGGGCATCAATCCCTTAACATAGCTGCTCTTCAGTAACACAATGTTTCGAACTCGTGTCTCGACAGCTCCGGCCACGAATTCATAACCATGACCACTCAACTTCCGCAGCATCATTGAACTTTCGACTTGATTATCTATTTTATCGACTTTATAATGGAAAAAACACAAGTGTTATTGACTGTAAACCTTGGAATTTAGAATCGTGATCAAGTGACGAGGACGGCACCTTAATTTTCACCACGTCTTCTAACTTTCACGATCGACTGAGAATTCGTTAGCGTCGTTGTCTGAGGCAATTCAATGCAACTGCAGCTGGACCTCGTAATTTTGAACCATAGTCAAGTGGGACACCTGGGTTCCCAAATTTCCATCATGCCAGCGCGAAACTTCAAAGCTCCGGTTTTCGATTTATTTTCAATCGTGTTCAAGTGACGAGAACCACACTTGAGCCACCAGTCCGGTATAGTGGTTAGTGAAGCTGACTGCTGTGCCGTAGGGTCTGGGTTCGAATCCCGGAAAATGCATCGATATTTGTAAATGTTTCGTGCCTTTGCGGCAGAGAGGAACTCTAAACAGTTGTCGATCCGCAAAACCTCTTGTGAGGTTGGTGGAAGGGGAAGAGAGGTGGGAGGCCTCTGACCACCCAGGGGGTTCAACCTCTAAATTGGGGTGGAAATGAGCCAAATCGTACTGTCATCTGTATGGTGCTCAAAGCTACTTTAACGACAGGCGTACAACTTAGCCCTTTGCTATGATGAATTTCGTGGGCCTCGATTTGGCCTTTGCCGATCAGGTGGCATTAGCAACAACAACACTTGAGCTGGCACCTTATTCTCTTAATTTACACCTCGCCCCAACGGAAGTATTTGACAGATTTAAGATTTATTTTTTAACATATGTATGTATGTTTTAGTGTGAGTGCGTGTATGTGTTGTGGCGCGACCTATTTGACACCGCTCCTTCACCGTCTTGCATATCTAAGGGTGTGGGATGAAACAAAGGATCACCAACAACTTCCATAATAACTATTAGTTTATTTCTCTTCAAGCACACTTAATAAATCCCAAGTGAAACTACAAAAGGAGACCCTAGGAGTGATATATAAAGAGAGCAATTTATTCTACGCGAACAACTCTAAGTAAACAAGTCTAATTTAACGACTTTAAATAACCACGTCTAAGTGAACGAGACTAAGTGAACAAGCGTAAGTGATCTATTTAACTAAATCTGATTCAATCTATCTTGGATCTTAAATCCAATAATTTATTATCGCAACTCCTTCCTTAACTCGCGCTATGTTTGTGAAATACTCAATGAAATATTCTAACATTCTATTCTACGTATCACCCCAAAAGCTCTCCTGCTCCTTCTATCTTACATCTGCAAAACCTAGACTTTATATAGACAAACTAATTTAAATATCAGGATTTCTTCTTGAGAGGCTGTGAATTAACGCGAATGCTGGCCCCAAAGTTTCCCCAAGAGATTCATAAGAAGGTCGCGTATAGATCCGTCACAATGTATGTGAGTGTATTTTTATGCATGTATGTGTTTTTGTGTGTGTACATATGTGTGCATACGGGCGTGTGTATGTAAAAATTTCATGCCAATTTACATAATAATGTTATCTATTTTTTATATCTTATTTACGAATACTATTTTTCTAGTGGCGAAACGTACACCTCCGCAATTCTGAATGGGACCCAAATCCTAAATGACGCCAACTATATACCCTTTGTAAGATCCGGCTTGGGCCCCAAACCTGACTGCAGGATGGCCCTAATCATCTCCGTTACGCCACTGCAATTTTCTAAACACCAGTCTTATTCTATTTTCCGCTTTAAAAGGATTAAACCATGTATTTTGGTAGATTTATTCGTGATTCCTTGAAAAAGACTATCTTGATAGCTTACACGTGGCTTACTTAGCGATTATCTGAACTTTTCTGTAAAACAACCAACGCAATTTCTAAAAATAGCTAGTATTTTCCTTCACTTTTATTATCATTATATAACATCTTTTTATTTTCCTCATTAAATTTCCCTCGCCGAGACTATGTGGGGATTTCGCTGTCTTTTTTTTTTTTTTTTCGATTGGTACTCGTAGCAAATGGTCGTGCAATAGACACTCTCCTAATGTTTTGTGTACGTAAATAAATTCTTTGTTTTCTACTCGAATTTTCTCGTGCCACAGCTACATCTAGTAAAAATGTTTTCATAATATGCATGTACTGGTATTTTTCTTAATTTTAAAAGTATTTTTATAAAACATTTAAATCTCTTTTTGCTTCAAAAGAAAGCCTGTTACAGAAAATTTTTGCAGGATAAAAAGCATATGAAAAAAAAAAAGAGTTAAAAAACTGTTTATTTGAAACTCAGAAGTATTTCGAGTGAGTGAGTGAATATTAACGTCCCACTGTTCAGCTACACGAGGGCTTTTGGGGACGGTCCGCGTAATTTGAACCACAGAAGTATTTCGAATAGTTTACCTTGTGGATTCCTAGAACATTAAATATTTTCGGTAGTGCTAATATAATGAATTCAAAATAAAAGAGAAATACACGTATAGAAATCATATTAAGTCTACTGAATGGCAATATTTGGTCATCTGACAACTGTAGAATATCAATTAATTCAATGCTTTTCAAACTTTCAATGTTGGCGATCCAAATTTCAATCATAATTTTCACTACCCCCCCCTCCTTAGTACAACAACAATGTACTGAATGTAATAATAATGTACTATTATATAAAGCTACATTACGACTTTAATGATAAACCGCGTACAAATTATTAAGTTAAGTATTAGATTTTGTATATTGCAAACCTATGGGGTCACTGCTAATTATTAAACTTGTTCTTAACTTAACATTGATAAATTAATTATCAAATACATTGTGCAGTACTAATGCATTTATAAGTGTATTATATCAGTGTAAATGTGTCAGAATGTATATAGTTTTACTTCTCTTTTCAGTAAATTCATGATTTTTTAAATAATCGTTTATTTTCAACTTTTCGACATATTCGCGCACGCCTCGTAACATTCCAGAGGGGTGCGCTCCATAATTTGAAAAACGCTGAACTAACCCATTAAAATATTGCTTGGTCATACGTTATAAATTTGAAAAAAATTATTAATCTCAACTAAAAAACTAAGTGTTGAATAAATCTACCATAATCTTTGAGCTATACTATCTAATATAATGTTTGATCATACTAAATGATTAAAAATTATTCTCATTCTTCATTTTTCATGGCAATAAATCGTAATAATTACACATAAAATAGTTGTACGAATATTCTGTTGGTCACAACCGAATGAAGTACATAATGATTAACAAAATATCTGATCGTGCTTTCGAAATTATTTGTTTAAAAATGGCTAGATTTCTTTTTCAGTTTTACTGCTCCATTGAGCAAATAGTATGATTTTTTTTTTCTTTCTCTTCTAGGAACTGCCTTAAAATAACTCATAGCAATAAAATTTGCAACGTTACGAAAGGCGACAAAGAAAACAACATAATTTGCATACTTTAAAATCTTTTTTGTATACAAGATCTAAAATGGTATTCGAATTCAAAGAAAAAATTGTTTTCAATTTATTCGCAGAAGTTCACATCGGAAAACGGAAGAAATGTGTACACTATATTTTAATTTCACAGAAGGTAGAAAAATTACGAAATTTTTCTCTGACTAAAAATATCTGAAATAAAACAAAAAAAATTAGATATATTTCTCTCGTCCCGGTATCTATTTTTCATATTTACAAAGATAAAATGCCTTTCTAAACTTCTTTTTAAAAAAAAAACTATCTAAGCACTTTTCAGTATTTGAAAGTTGTTAAACAATTATAATGGACAAAATCGTAATCGACATTCCAGAACGACAATAAGTGCAATAAAAATTTGTAAAATATAATTCTGCAAAAATCATTTTAAAAAAATTTAATTTATGATTTTACACATCACAAATAGTTTTAAAAATAAATTTTTCAAGGTGCGGGGCGTTTCAGATGAAAAAGAAATTGCTTTTTTGAACTATTAGACCTAAGGACTTGAAATTTAGTAGGATATTTTCTAAAAATCCGCTAGAATAGATTCTTAGAAATCCGCTAAGAATAGATTTTGCAGAAATCAGTTCTCTAGGGGAGGGGATAGGGAAGTAAAAGAAAATCATATAATTCCGTTTGATAAATTCAAGTCACGTTCAATTCCTACTATTACTTCACTCTCTCCTACTATTACTCACTCTATATATATTTATATGTATATCTTGTTCAGTTTTCAATCGTTAATAAAATATTTTCTATTCCTCCATTCAAGTTCATAGACATTTTCTTGTAGTGAATGACACTTGATGTTAATACAGTTTTTCAAATATTAATTCATTAATTAAATTTTATTTTTTAATTTTATATTTATTCTGCATTACTTCTGACGAAGTTAGATTTATCTACAACAGATGGCGCAGGTAAGTTTTACGAACGAAGTAGGAATTTACTTTAAAAAGTTATATTACTTGTTTTTCAATCAAAAGCGATGGCTATAAGGACGTTTTTGAATATAATCGAAAGCTTAAGTTAGGAGGTGAATATAAATAATTTAAAAAGAGTTAATAGTCATACAACGTCATGAAATACCCAACGAAGCGAATGTTGTAAACGTATCGACTAGTTGGTGTACATAAATTAATACAATGAATTAAATTTAGTTTCAATTTTATTAATTAATATTTACAACTGCATATTAAATAGACGAATAAAATCAAATTTAAACATTAAATAATGAAACGTTTGTAATTAAATCGGCATAGCTATTCGATTAACCTCTTTACTGGTTTGCCCGTACATTGAACGGGCTGGCTACCGAAAGAGAGCCACAAATGGTCTGCCCGCATGCTGTACGGGCACTGATATTTTCTTCTTTCTATCTTCTATTTGCACACGTTTTTAATTCTTATAGTGAGATTATAGTGCTAGAGTTTTTTAAGAGATGCAGTTTGTCCATGGTACAGAAATTCTTCTCAACCAAAATTTTCTGTGTGGTGAAGGAGGAATTTAGATTCTTGAAAATATTCCATAAAGAACAAGGATTGACAAGGCAATGTGCAAATTGGTGCTTGAGAAGAAATGAAAATGGAAAGATAATCCAAAAAGGCCGATATTATCTGTCCCCCCCCCCATTGCAATGTAAATTAGTATAACATCATGCTTCAAATTGTGCGTGCATATATACAAGGGGTGATCAAATGAAAAGGTACGAAACGACACGGTGGTACAAATATAGACTTTATTCAAAATATACACCATAGGCCTGAGCACAACGATCCCACTGATGAACAAGCCGCAGGATTCCTTGTTCCAGAATTCCTGTGGCTGTGACGAGACCAGTCCTTCACAGTGTCTTGAGTAGTCGTCCGAGTTGAAGCGCTTTCCTTTCAGGTGTTTCTTCAGTGGACCAAACACATGGAATCGCAGGGTGACATGTCCACTGTAGGACGGATGGTCCAACGTCTCCCATTGGAACTTGTCCAGTTCCATTTGTGTGACTCTGGAGACGTGTGACGCGCGTTATCATGGAGCAGAACCACACCCTCCGTGAGTAGCCCCGGTCTTTTGTTCTTGATGGACCTGCGTAGGCGTCGGAGTGTCTCACAGTACACATCGGAGTTAATGCTTTTTCTGTGCTCGAGTAATTCTGTGCTCGCATCATTTGGACGCCGCTTTTTATAAGAGCCTTTGCTCTCTCCTGCGCATGCGGGCACCCGCGCATGATCCGATCCCAGTCAGAGTCTCCAATGGCATCCCGAGATGTCTCGCTACATTCTCCCTTGGCGGAATATGCAAATATTTAACTGTTTCATTTTTATGTCGTTTCGTACCTTTTCATTTGATCACCCTTGTATATGCACACACACACACAAAATCGTCAACCGTTTGCAAAAGAGGTACGAACATGAAAGTTTTTTGTAAGTATGAGAGAAATTCTTTTCAGACATGCGAAATACTCTTCATAGCATGCAGAGTGTACTTTTTAAAGGGTTAGGGTTTTAGGGTTGTTTTGTGTTCTACAATTATAAAATAAAAAATAGTGTGAAAACTATAAAAATGAAAACTAAAATAAAATGCTTCCATTTTCGTATTCTATTAAGTATAATGCTTAGTTATATGCAATAAAAAATGTGCCTTTTTTAAAAAAACATTTCGGGGAAAAAAAACACTTAAGGCTGGTTAGGCAATACGTCGATCGCGATCGGCCAGTAGACCGCCAAGATATGTTGAGGGGACCGCCCAAAATTTTTACCAGTTAGTAATTATATACGGAACATTCAAAATTGACTGACAGTTCGCAGACTAAGCCCCTTCTACTGAATATAACAACAAAAACTAACTTTTGATAAAAATGTTTTTTTTAATGTATTTTAAATTGCTGCATAATAAATGTATCATTTGATATAATTATATTTCGGGATATTATTATTAAGTGTGTATCTTGTGTTTCGCTAGTTTTTTTTTTTTCTATTTTAGTTCTGTAGGTAAGTACATATTTTGTACTTATTATTAAAATATAATTAAAACCTTTTCTTTACCTCACCACACCTATGATATTGGGGCAGTAGCGTATACAAGAATTTTTAAAGGGAAGGGGGTCGAGGGCTGAAGGTCTACCATTCTTGTATCACACCCCAATACGCAGCCAAACATTTTTTTTTTATTTTGTGGATTGTGGGAACAAAAAACAGCAAAAAATAAATTTCTGAATAAATAATTAACATTAATAAATAAAAAAATTACTAATATTAAATACTTAATTACATTTTACATACTATATACATGGGACTATAATGAATCGGGGGGGATGAAGGGTTATGAGGGAGGGTCCACACTCGTGGACCCCTCCTCCGCCCTTGTGTGCGCCACTGACACTGGGTTTGACCGCAACTCCTTGAAAAAAATTAAAAGTAGCCGCACGCGGGAAAAATCTGCCCACCCCTGGCTTAAGGGATTAAATATTATGAATTGAAATTGAGTATACATTCCAAAATAATTTTTTTACTCACACACTCGACAAAATCCAAAACATAAAAATGCAAGAAAAATAACATTCACAACATTTTTATTTATTTATACAAGAACTATCCAAACTTCTGGACATATCCTTCCCGAATACACTACTGGTCACTCCCATGATCAATTACGCGCGTTAATGACCAGTCCAAAAAAAATCAAATTGCGTCACTCCGGATATTACGTCTCTAGCGCACGTTCCCGAGGCTACGACAAAATATTTTCAACACGAGCTTTCCTCAAACTATTTCCCAGGGTCGAGCCAAAAAGAATCAATTTAGAAGACTTCTCTCTCTGTAAGAGCATTGACTCTCCGACCTCTATTCCAGAGGTTGAAAAGCCTTCCTCTCTCACCAAACGATAATTGGCAATGCCTCGTCTCGGGTGATGCAAAATGCAACAAGTGGATACATCTTCCTTCTTTTTCCCGTCTGCTCTTTTTCAAATTAAGTTCGATTCAAAAAAGAAAGAATGGTAGTTAATCTCTTCAACCTTTTTGGAAATTTAATGAAACAAGAAATAAAAAAATCCAAACATGGGTTTAAAAAAAAAAATTGTTGGTAAAAATTTGTTTGTTTTTCAGAATGTTTCAATTTGATTCTGGTTTGTTGAGTGAGCAAGCAACTGAAGAGTGGAATGTTTCAATTAGTGCTGGAAATTCTGTTACAAAAACAACAGAATAATGTTTACAGGTGACGAACCTGTTAAGGTTCGGAACCGTGATTTTGAAGAAGTGTATAAATGAATATTTTTTTGGATATTTAGTGTCAATTGCATTAGAACAGTAGTGCACAAAAAAAATTTTTAAGGAAGGAGGGGGGGGGGTCCAGGGTCGAAAGTCCACAATTCTCGTATCATGCTCTAATACGCCGTCCGACGTATTCTTTTGATTTTGTCGATTTTGGGAACAAAAAACAGTAAAAAATAAATTATTGAATTAATAATTAGCATTTATTAATAAAATAAATTGTTAATAATAAATAATTAAATTTTACGTATTATGTGAATAGAGGATTTTCATCCATTAAAAACATTCAAGAGCTATGGGAGGATCCATTCAAAATACATCCGATGAAATTTGAGAACATTCTCTCAGTATATATAAATACGTAATTCCTCATTTTCAACATATACAGATAAAAATCCCTGGGAAAAAAAAAGAAGAGTATAGGAGGCATATTATACAAATAGTATCCATTACGTAAAATATAGAAGTGGTACACTAGTTTAACTCATACCTTTGGCAACGGAGAATAATAAATGGTACCAAACTGCGCCAACGGCTCGTTTTTCTGTATTGAATTTGCATCCAGCATGGCCACAATAAATAGTCGAATTGGAGATAAATAAAGGTGTGAATTAAAATAGGATCCAACGCAAATAAATTGTTTCAAGAAAAATATGTAATATATAGAAATATGCTACTTTCTACATATAAACGGAATTAAAATTTCATAAGCAAGGTACTTACGTATTATACCGGTGACCAATTTCGGCAAATCAAAAGATGTTGCCAAATCCTGCGATATCCATTCGAACATAATGGCAGCATTTGGCGACATTTTTCGAATTGGTAACGACTTTTGATTTTGTGAAATTAGTCGTTGGTGTTATGTGTAAGTACCATAAAAAGTTAAAGTATAATAGCAATCAATATTGGAGCAATTTTCTACCCAAAAAGTGCTTAGAATTTGGATATAATTTATTGCTGAGGATTTCTTAAACTAAACTCAGAGAATCCAATTCAAACTTGGAATACATTTTCACACAAAAATAAAACTGTCCCAATTTCCATATAAATGAAGATGTAGACCCGTTATTATATAGTATTCTAAAAATTTTAGATACACTCTAAAAATGAGTTTTTTTTGTGGCTTTTTGAGAAGTGTGTAAAATTTAAAAACTTATTTAGCATTAAAGAAGATGAAATATGCAACACATTTTACACCAGAAAAATGGATTAACTTGTACATAATGAGCAGATATATAAATTACAATTCTCTCTGTAAAAGATAAGGAAGTAACAATATTTTTTACTTATGTTCGATAATTTTTTTATCGCAAAAATATTCTGATTGCGCGGGCCATATTGTTTAATACTACGCTGAGACAGCCTTATAAAAAGATTTCCACCGATATTTATCTTATTTATATTCATATCCTTTGTTCTAACTTAAAATCCCAAATGGACCGAAACAAAAACATAAAAAAAAGGGACTTCAACTATTCACAAATCATTTTGCATTCCAACTTCCATGACAGTAAAAACAACATTCTTCAGAACGAAATATATTTGAATGAGCTTATAAAAAAAATATACCTATTGAAAAGTTGAATCAAAATATGATGATGTTAAACCAGTACCTGTTAAGTCAAAGAGGAGAGATAATATTATATCACTGGGTCAAATAAACAAAAAACCGGTCCGTCGTTATTTTTCATGATGAGACTTCGACCTCCGAATGCTTCGGAGACTTTTTTAAATACCAAATGGGTAACCACTTCGGTGTTAAGATGATCCTATCATCAAACGTTTGAATTGTCTTCGAACAACGTTTATCGCCATTTACAATTCAATGTTGTTCTTTTTTTTATTTTGGTGTTAATTCTATTGTATGAAGTCTAGGATTACTGCAGAGGAAGACTTAGAAACCTAATGCAAAGATTCACAGATTTCATAATATGTCAGTGCTTCTCAAACTTTCAGTATTTGCGACCCAATATTCAACCATAATTTTCATCGCCCCCCCCCATACATTAACCATGTATTGAATTCAATAATACTATACTTTGACGCTAAAGCTACAATAAGACTTTAATCTCATAAGTGCTAACGGCGTATATATACGTCTCACTCAGCGAAAGCGTTTACTACTCCGGACGTATATATACGTCTTTCCGAAGTACGATCACCTCTGTGCACTCTATCCATAAAATTATTCCGAAGGTTTCAGAATACAATAAAAGGACTTTGAGAAGGATTTATATTTTTCAGAGAACGTTTTACTTATTTATTCCCTTTTCATCCCTCCCAATACATCACATACGCACCCCTGCGTGGAAAACGGTGACATTGAGGAACAAATCGCGTCACTTTTAATCAGCAGTAAAGGGATTAATGATAAACCGTACAATTTATCAAGATAAGTATTAATTTTTGTATATGATTTTATATATGTCAAATTCATAGGATTAGGTAATTATCAAAATTGTTCTTAAGTTACAAAATACATTGTGCTCTACTGATACATTTATAAGTGTATTATATCAGCTCAAATGTGTATTTTATTTTTTATTATGTCAGAATGTATTTTGTTTGTTTACTTCGGTAAATTAATAATTTTTTAAAATAATTTTTTGTTTTCGACTTTTCAATATGCTCGCGCCTCCCTTGTGGGGCGCACCCCACAGTTTGAGAAACGCTGTAGTTTGTAAAAACTTCTAAAAATATTATTTTCAACGAATATCAGTATCTGTAGCCAAAAAGGGCAGTTTAAGTATGTTATATTTTCGAATATCCGGCGTTCAAATCTCCAATTCGCCAAGGATCATATAAAAGATTAAATAAATGTAAAAATTTCTAAGAAATTTGGTAAAACTTTAATTTAAAACAAAAGTAAAAAATATTTAAAAAACGAACATTTTAAAAACATGTGACCTGGTTCTAATTTTAAAATAAAATTTAGTTTAAATGGAATATTTGACTCTTCGAGTCGCTGAATTGAAAGTATTAACTTAAATATATATGCGTGATTTTGAGTGTGTGTGATTGAGAGAGTTTATTAACGTCGTAGTTTTAAGCAACACGAGAATTATTGGCAACGGACCTCGTAATTTTGAATCTCGATCTAGTGCAGCGGTCGCCAAATGAGTGAATATTAACGTCGCACTATTCTACAACTCGAGGGCTTTTGGCGATGGATCTCGTAATTTTGAACCATGATCTAGTGACGAGGATGACATCTGAGCTGGCACCCCCTCTCCTAACTTACAGACCCCACTACCGGGAGGACTTTGAACCTCGACAGATTTAACGTGCATCGTCTCCTGCCCAGCGGGTCTTCAGCAGTACCAGCCTCGAACTCATGACACGCCGGCCACGAGTCCGTTACCGGACTTGTCGCCACTAGGATACCGCGGTCGCCAGCGGTCGCCAAACTTCAGAACTTCATGGACCACTAAATGTATAACTTGATACTTGGCGAACCGCGAATATGATTGACCATAAATGACATTTATTTATGTGTTTCTACTTAAATTTTCATACTTTCTAAAAAGAACTTTACGAAAAGCAAGAAAAACCGGCATCGCAGAACAATATCAACAGACTGAAGTGTTTATATATGGTTGCCAACTCTTAAATGCTACTAGATACACTTTAAAAGTTGCTGAACATTCGTTAAACTCAGATGGAATTTCCCTAAAATTATTTTAAAAATATAATCCACATTCCATAATACGTTTCATAAGTCATTTTTTTTTTTTTTTTTTTTTTTTGTAAAATGAATCTTCTTAAAAATATAAATATTTTCCCAGTTTTCCTGCGGACCATCGAAAATTTTTCAGGGAGCACCGGTTGGCGACCGCTGGTCTAGTGAATGAATGATTTTGAAGGCACTCTGTAGAAAATATGTTGAATACGCGAATAAGTACACATCTGATGTAGCCAGTGCCGATTTAAGCTCATTTCGAGCCCTGGGCGCAAGAGATCTACTGGAGGATCCTTGGCACTGGAGGATTGAAATTTATAACCAGAAAATCTGGTTAAGTCCAGCTTATCCGGGCTCTTCCGAGCCCCCAATGGATAATCCGGCACTGGATGTAGCAGTTTTTAAAAAAGTGTTCAGTAAATTTTAAATGTTGCATTCAAAAACAACATGTATTTTCAAACATTTCAGACACTTAAGTATTTTTATTGTATTCCGATACTATAAAAAACATCTGATAGGAACAAATTAGTGCTTATTAAACGTACAAAATAACAATAGGGCTATTGAAGACGTGAAGTTATCCTAAATTAGAGCCCCTCTTCTCCAAACTACCACACCACGCCAACGTCAGGGCTTTGTACCACTGAAGATATAACGCGCATCAACCCCTCTACATGCGAGTCTTCAGAGGAACTAGAGCTCGAACTCATGACTAGCCAGCCATTAGTTTGTGACCATGGCCACTCGTTTACCGTGACCGCAATTGAATTGAGAGGATTGGAAATTAGCAGGCGGAAACAGTACCGTTTCCGTTACTTGGCAAAGGCTCTAAATTACCTAATTCGCAGGCAATAGTCCTCTCATGTAGTCTCAGAAACCATTTTTAATTCTCTCTCTCTCAAAATCATTTTAGGCAGAGGTTCCCAAACTTTTTGTGTCTCATCGACCCCTTGCCATGTTTTTCGGTTTTGCGTAGACCCCTACTTATCTCTAATAAAGAATTTTTGAAAATTTATCAACTTAAATGTATTTTTGACAGCTGGTATAGAGCTACACTTACTTCAAAGCATTTAAATTTCTAACTGTAGTGAAGACATGACCTAAGACACATGTTTATTCAATTAAAATTTAATTAGTACTTAAAATAACTTACATAAAGTAACTGAGCAACAAACAAATGCTTTTCATGGGAGAGATGATTTCCACCATTCTAGTGCTTCTAAAATGGCTGATATCCGTTTCTAAATTTTACTTAAAGATCTTCTTAGTGCCTATTTCGATCAGTTCCTCTTGTAATATGTTGTTTATTTTTCTTTCAATGTGGCCTTATTAATTAATTGCCTACTGTAGTTTCACCATATATATAGTCAAAGCATTCTCAAACCTCTTTTCAAAATCTGAATAAAGGGCATTTAAATGTTGAACGTAGGTTAAAACGTCCTTTTCCTGGCAGATTGTGTATGACAAATTGAGAAACTAGGAAAAAATTCTGGACGTCCAATATTATACTCCTTGGCTTGATTATGGCAAGAAACGCTGAAATGATGGTCCTTGTAACTGCAAATTGATCTAATTAAATTTAGTAAATAAATCTGTTAAACAGGTAAATCTGGTTTCCACTTGATTAAATTTTCTTTTAAAATTAAGGCCATGATCTGGTTTAATGAGAGTCACTATCGTAGACCCCCATTTACAACTCATAGATCCCCAAATTATTTTTTCGCTGACGTGGAACCCCTGCATGCTGTCATAGGCCCCTGGGGGTCTATATAGAACACTTTGGGAATCACTGATTTAAGGGATAGAACAGTAGTTTGTAATCGTTATCACTTGAAAGGCAAAACATATTTACACGATGTACAATATAAATGATCAAATAACTGCCAGAACTGGAAATTATCGTTGCTCAAAAATAAATTCTTCGAATTTGAAGTTACTTTGAGATAATAATTTATTATTACGTACGTATGTAATAAAAATGTATAGTACAGGAAATGTATAGTATAAATAGTATTCAATTTTCTTTTCTGTTCATGTGATATAGTAGCTTGAAATCTCGGGTTGGGGGGCTCTAGGGTAGAAAATCTAGAATAAATAAAGAATTGAAATTTTTTTCTTTTTGCTTAATAGGTATTATGATTAACTAGGGCCATACAAAAACTAAAGCCTAAGGGCTCTTAATAGACAGACATAATCTTTGACATTATTCGTTACATCTTTCTATTCCAAAAAATTTGAAAATGATTTCAAATCCTTTTAAATCAATAAAAAGAACTGCCTATTTTGTGGGGGAGGGAATTCTGAAAAAGCACAAGTCAATGGAATTTGAAACAATCAACTATGGGCCCAGATAAAATTTTCTGGGGGAAAAAATGGAGCTTTGAAGATGGGGTTTATTAGAACCTTATGTCTTCAAGAGGCATAGAGATAAAATTTAGAGAGTGTTACCTCATTAGTTTTTGTCCTCACCTCTTGACCATGACTAAGAATTGAAAAAGTTGTCTCCATTCACCCATTATAGATCACTAATGTCTGGTGCAACCAGTTGAGCATGAAGATCATTGTCGGTATAATTTGCATTAAAATACAATCATTACAGTAGCTCTAAACTTCAAAATATAATTTATGTCTTGAACTTCAAAGCATACATTTACACACAGAGACTATTATGCTATTCATATAACAAGGTATTCTCTGTTTAGAGATACTTTGCATAAGATATATAATTCACCTCAATTAATCATAAGATTCGATTAGCAATGGATGAATAAAAGATATGAACTTGAAGAGAACAATACAAAAGTCAGCCGCATGTCAAATACTAACGGGACTAGGTAAAACAGATAACACTGGAATAAATTTCGTAGTTAGAGCAAATAAACTGTGACTAATATAATGTAGACATTGATATCATTGCTCGAACACCCACCGCAGTAAGACAAGCCTTCTTATCTTTAGAGAAAAAGACCCTCAGGATGGAACATTGAAAACCATGAGAATAAGACCAAATACATGCCTTGCACTAAATCATGTTTTAACAATTCCCACTTTAAAATTGAAGAGTATAATTTTAAAATTGTTGACAGTTTCACTTATTTATGTTCGGAAATTAACAATAGAAACGACTGTACTACGAGAAATCCAAAAGAAAGTTACTATGGCTAATAGATGTCTTAATGGAATACGAAAATATACGAATTCGAATTTAATCAAAAGAAAAGCAAAGGATCTGTTGTGTAAAAATCTCTTAAGATCAGTGTGGAACTTGGTCCATGTCTCGAACAGATGAGAACATGATAAGTATCTACGAAAAGAAAATTTTAAGATTTATTTTTGGAGGAATTTGTAAAATAGAATGGGGCGATGAAGATCAAATTTCGAGCTCTATCACTCTTATAAAGAATCTGACATCTTTAACTTCATCAAAATACAACGAATTAAAGGGGCAGGTGACGTTGTCAGAATGGACGAAGACCGCGCCGCTAAAAAAGTCTCCAGTGCCTAACCATTTGGTACATGAAGAAATGGCAGGCCAACTCTTAGATGGATTGATGGCCTGGAAAAAGATTTTCTAGTTTTGAGAACTAGGAATTTGAGAACACTAGCAGGAACACTGGCCTGGAAAAGGCTTCTTAAGAAGGCCAAGCCCCCCCCCGGTCTGTTGAGCCATTGAGGAAGACATTACTACGGATGAATTGTGTTATTTGTGGCTGCCGATAAGGCGTATGCAGTTGAAAGTTATATATATGGTTCTCCTCAGTCCTCCTTCCTGCTCTGGGCCAAAGATAGCTCTGAAACATTTTCACTCAAACATGTCCAGTGAGTACATTATATCTTTGTTTAAGGTCCATGTTTTACTTGCATAAAGCAAGACAGGTAATATTAGAGTTCTTTAAGTTCTTAATTTAGTTTTGAATCTGATTAAACTTGATCTTAATTGTAAAATAAACATATTCAAAATCCATAAAAAAAAAATAATAAATGGCTATATTCCCTTGAGGAGACTTATTTGATTCATCCTATTCAATCAGACAGAAACTCGTTTGCGGGGTTTTTGGGTACAAATTCCATTTTACGGGCCATTGGGAGTATTCCTATTTAGGAAATAATATAGATAATAATAACAAATTCAATTTCTTTTTCATTTCCTGATCTTAAAGATAAATGGTTTCCTCCAAATTCTACGAAAGGGTGTAACAAAATGCAACAGTTAAAGAAAATCATGGGCTGATCGACAAATTCCTGACTGTCCCATTTAATTGCTGGAAAGAACAAGAAATAAAAAGGGTTGAAAGGGTATAAAAGCACCTGCTCGATAAGAACGAATCAATAAAAAGTTTTCGAAATGCTTTTATCGGAATAGAATGTGGGTGCTACCCTTTAAGAAAATTAGTATTATTATTATTTTTTTACAGCATTTGTGCTTCAATTAGGCGAAACTGGTTGTATTCTGTTTGGTTTTTTTTTCAAAGGGGGGGGGGGATAAGCAACCGTTTGTTAAATTCTTTAAAGCGAGATGTTGAATTTGTTAAATGCTTTTTGAAATGTAAATAACCTCTGATTGGGGCGAACGTGCTTTGCTGTCAACTGTTTATGCAAGATAACAGGATATTCACATTGAAAATAGGATGAAGAAAAAAAGCCCGCACGCGCTTAATTTATGCGATGTTTTATTAACCTCTTCGCGGATTATTTGAAGCTAACTTGTTATTTATACGTTATGTAAATAATTTTTTTTAAAAAATTGCTGATAGAATTATTTACAGCGTATATTGTTTTTAGTTTTACTGTTAACTTTGTCTGGAGAACTGAAAATAAAAGCTATTTTCAAATAGATTGAGGAAAATAGATACTATTTTCAAAAATTCTTTATCTTTGAGGTAAAGATAAAGTAATTCTATTCTTATACACATTATTTAGAAAAGAATAAGGTTTCAAAACAGTATAAAATGTTTAAAATATAACCATAATTTAAAAAATTATAAGTATATGAAAATAAGAAACATTTCTGTAGTAAAAATTAAGTAATATTTATTACATGCGCATATTTTGTTGCAAATGATTTTTGATGTGTAACATCTTTCCTCTCGGTTGGTGGAGATTTGTAGGAGTGATTTCGTGAAAAGGGACGGAAATGTGTAACAGGAAGTTGGGGAAGCGCGCGCTATTTAATTTGACCAATCAGCGCGCTTGGTGGTGTCTCTTCGCTACCCTCCCAGTGAAGTTCTGTTTTTTCTCCTTCATTCGGGAGGAGCTCCACCCCCACCCCCTCTGCCGTCTAGGCCGTGGGATCTTTGTTTTTGTTTTGTTTTCTCACCTTAGGATCAGAGAAGAAGCTAAGTCCTTTAGCTGGATCTTGTAAAGATATATCCACGTGGGGTCCAACTCTAGTAGCCATCAAGCCGCCAGCCTTTTTTATATTGTTAAATTTAGCATTTCAAAAGATTCTAATTCAAAAACTCGGTTTCGTTTGCGCTTGACTCTAAATCCACTTCGCACATACCAGCAAGTCTTATTAGGCTTCACCAAGGATAAACTTGCGGTCCTTACGCTCAATTGTCAAAGTCTGAGGGCTAACCAAACAGATTTCGACGTTATTTCACAAAATTGTACGTTACTCATGTTGGCAGAGACATGATTAGATAATGACGAACGTGTTTCGATTGTTGCGTACAATTTAAACGACCGGGCCACAGAGCAGCTGGTGTTGCGATCTATCGCAAACAGAACAACTCACATGTTGTGGCTTCTCATATGGATATTACTTATCGTCAAACAAGTGGACTGGGTATTGTTAGTCAAGATATTGGGGACATATGTGCGGCAGAACACTTATTTGAAAATGGACAAACAGTGATTTCGGTAGTCGTATACATTTCTCCGAATCAAACGGTTCAAAAAATTAAAGATTTCCTGCATTTTTTTCTTTTACCATATACCGAAGGTGGTTCTGCTCTTTAAAAAAAAACTATCACTCGCTTCCCATGATTTTAAAGTTAACTTCAGTTTGCTAGAAGCCGAGCCACTCATAGCTTTTTTGAAAGATGAACTCAAGCTCGAAATGAACACAAATCGAAATGTTTCGACAACTAAAAGTGGTACTGTTATTGACGCTATTTTTCAACAGTTTTTAAATACTTTGAAATCACAAGTATATGTGCCATATTTTAATTATCATAAGTTATCATTACCGCTCTTCCCAAATCGAACAAGAATAATTATTTTTCATAAAAAAATTGCATTACTCCTTGCGTTAATTAAATAAAATTTCCAATCATACTCAACTCATTTTTTTCAGGATTTAAGTTGCTATTGCGAATTTACCATGATAACATGTCAGATGTTACACATCGTATGCGACTAATGCAAGGCTCGTTTCTTTTTTTTTCTAAAATAATAGCATTTGATGTATAAAAGTTTATAGAATTATAAAATGTATCATATTCTTCATATCTTACCTTATTTTACTTCCCATGCTAATTATCTTATGATTTAATCTTATTAAATAATAAATAAAAATCGTTTCAGTACTTAGCTTAGCTTGTGCATTAGTTTGACTCATCCATGAAGACCTTCTTGGAACCTTCAAAACCATACAATTAAAATCTAGACTCCATAATCTAAATTAGATACAGAAAGAAGTAAAAACATGTAAAAAAAAGGCGCCAAAAAACCCCACATTTTCATCTTTCTGTGCCAAACTTTTATTACATTAAAAGGCGCAAGGCGTAAATTAATTAAAGAGTCAACTAAACTGTGGCCTCTTACTTCCTTTCGCCCTATTTATTCCGTGTCATTAGACGTTTTACGACAAAAACACTGGATTATCAATTGAAATAAGGCTCATTCGGGTTAACTATATAAATTAAGATTATCCTTGATAACCAAGGACTCAAGGCGCCACTTAAAATTAGTGTGCTTATCAAAATGTAACGCCGTAAATTTACTTTTATCAAAAGAGAAGGACTATACAAAAACACTTGCATCTATTTTATTAACTTTTTATAGTTTGCATTGTTTATGCGATGTTTATCTTTATTAGTTTAAGATACGGTTTATGGTAAAATTATTTTTAATATTTATATACGCGTGTGTTTAATCACGAGAGCACATAACAAAATATAAAACTTACTTTTTAATAAACAAAACATAAGTAACTGGAGATACACAACTGTGATTAAAATGTTGAAAACAAAATGTGTTTTGAGAAATATATATTAATAAACTAGCCATTACCCACTCACTTCCCTAGGTATTTCATGATGATGTAGAACAGGAGGCAGCAATCTATGGTACGCGTGCCACATGTGGCACGCGGTACAATTCTCAGTACAAGTTTGTCAATTTTTTAGTGGATGGAGATTGAAAAATTTGTAATGTACCTTATTTGACAAATATCCTCTGAATTATGGACGTATGCGGAATTACGAAAACATCTGAAAGATAACTCTAAAGATAAATTAACAGCTATTTTGTAAATTATTGAATGTCAGTGCTGGAGAGATTTAATTATTTGAAGAGAGAAAATTGCATCTACTCTTGTTACGGATCTATACGCGGTTCCACTAATCCCTTTATATCTTTAAGGTAAATATTTATTTTAACCAACCTTCATCGAGTAAGGAAACGTGATTATGTAAATGAGGTATATTATATAAATTCGGTTTTCGCGAGGTGGCAGTAAGTGAGTTGTTGACACGCTGAAGTGGATACGTTGGATGTGTGCAAGTGGGAGTTAACATGAAGTTTGAGAATTATTTGTTAGTTGAAGACTAGAAAGGAGCGGAATTAGTTAAAGATTACAGAGCGTGGATCAAACTGAAGAGAGCTCTTGCAAGTTTCCAGTGTAGAATCCGATGCATTAAAGGTTTAGGTACTGTGCATTTGATTAAGTAGAAGCTAGTTATTAGTGTGCAACGTAGTTGTAATTGAGCGTATTTAAGCTGTCCTAGATTGAGTTGAGGGTTTGTAGTAGTATCCCCGTGTTATAGAATCTCACCTCCGCACTCTACTATATTTCAGCTACCTTAATTAGAATTGTATTGTGTCTGCTTGATAATTGTTAATAAGGATTAATAAATTAATTAGATCGAAAACATGTCTGTGGATTATTCTGTTTCTCCCACACGTCTAGCCGGGTTTACAGGTAGACAAGAGGGTTCAAAGGTAAGAGGGAACCAAACGATATCACACTCTGCTTTCCTCTTTCGGTTTTACATATGAAAAATATTTTAAGTTCACAAAGAAATTGTTTAAAAACTGAATGCTTAGAATTGTGTTAAATTGAGCCACACATTATATGCGATTGAGCCACGCTTTTGCGATTTATTTATATAATTATAATGGAGGGAGATACACACAAACGAAAATTTTATGCTGTCTATTTCTTATTTTAATAAAAATATGTTTCAATATACATAATATATGTTCAATTTTAATTTTTTGTTGTTGTTGAAGAAATAGTTATATTTTGTGCTTTTTATTTTTATGTTGAGAAATATCATAAAATGTTGCAAAATTAATATATAAAACTGTAAATCTATATTATTTCTTTCTATTCTCTAATTCTGAATGCATTATCACGGGAATTGAACTGCTTCAAAAATGTCCTAATGAGCGGCACGCTGAATCCTATTGGTAGGCTGGTTTGGCATGCCACAGCAAAAAGGTTGCCGACCCCTGCTGTAGAACTATAAATTGTTTTTAAGTCCCTGAGAGAGATATCTAAATGTTAGCAATAAGCTTTCAATCGTATTCAAAAACATTCTTACGGCCCTCGCCTCTTGATTTCAGGACAGATTTGAATTTTTAAAACGGAAGTATATTGTTGCAAATTTGTGTGGGGGGGGGGAGGACAGCCACGATCTCTCTGCCTTGTAGCAGATTCTAACCTCAACTGACTCTCACCTGAACTCCACTGACCTTTATATAGCCCCATGGAAATTTCTTTAAGGGTCAAACTTAGAGCCTTCTCGATGGTTTCCTTAGCGATATCATATTTTTCACCAAATTTGTCGCCAATCTGGTAACCCTAGTCACATCATCTGGGCTTACCATAACCTTTTTCACGCAAGAAAGTTGTAATGCCTGCCGGTTCCTGCTTCCCACTGAACCCCCTTGTCTACCCTCGGACCCGGCTAGGTGTGTGGGAGAAACTGAATAATCAGTAGACATGATTCACTCTAATTATTTTATTGTCACCAAAATATCAAGCAGACACAATAACAATCTAATTAAGATAACAGATCAGATAGCAGAGCGCGGAGGTGAGACTCGTTAGCCTGGGGATAATAACACGGACCCTCAACAGATTCCACGATAACTTAAATAAGCTCAATATAAACTGCGTCGCGCATTAATAAGCTAAACTTCTATTTAAATAAGGATCACGATACCTGTACTTTTATGAAGTCGAGTCTTACACTTGAGTCCTTGAAGGCGATCCTTATCCGGATTTAATCACCGGCGATTGATTCTGTCTCAGAAATCTTCAATTGATAAACTCCGATTGCACTTAATCATTTCACGATCCTTCACTCTCCAACTAACCAACTAAGTCCTAAAACTCGGAATACAGAATTTATATAATATACTTAATTTGCGTAATCACGCTTTCTTCACTCGGTGAAAGTTGGTTGAAATAAATATTTTCCTTAAAGAGTCCTGAAGGGTTAGAAGAGACGCGTATAGATCCGTCACAAAGTGAACTAGTAATCCCAGCCTTCCCACAAGGTAAGCACCATTTCAAGGAAAACAATACACGTTGCGTGTTTCGATCTCTGCCTCTTATGCCTCAGCCTTGGGTACCGATTTCTACAAAACCCATTCTCAGTGGATATCTACTCAACAAAAGAAAACTGTTGAGACTCAAAATACTCACGTTGGCGAGGTATGGAAATTTGGAGAATAAGATAACAGCTCAGGTGTCACTCTCGTTGCTTGGCAATGGCTCAAAATTTGAGATCCATCTCCAATAACTCTCGTATTCTTTTAAATGTGACGTTTACGAATGAACAATCTATAAGAGAATTTGACAATGTTTGATTTTATCCAAGTTACAGGGTGCGGCAAAAAAACTCGGACAAATTTCTTGCCTCCTAGAATAATTAACAAATTTCCTTTTAATTGGTATTTTCATGTTTCTTTATCCACCACTTTAATAATAAAATATTTTTTAATACATTTCTTAGTTTGTACTTTAATTTATGTGTTTTTGATAATGTTGAGCAAAAGGTCTGCCATTTTAGAGTTGTTTCAGCAAAGGAAAAGAAAGTGTGAAGTCGTACATTTGCTTATTGTACCTCGGCAAACAGTGTTTGATGCAATTTGCCGTTTCAAAGAGCTTGGCAATAATGGTCGACGTCCAGGAAGTGGGCGAAAATGCACTATAAACGTTTCATTGAATCGTAAGGCCAAAGAAAAGCGAGTCCAGAGGAATCCAATGGTTTCCATGAGAAAATCGCTCGTGACATGAGAATATGTGTCAGATCGGTGAGATGAATTGCAAAAACGAAGCTTGGACTGAAGCCTTACAAGTTGCGAAAATTTCAGCTCCTCAATGAAAGAAACAAACTCGTACGGCTCCAAAGATACCGAAAACTTTTGAGACGGGCCGCAAGTCAGCGATGGGAGAGATTCCTTTTCACTAATGAGAAGCTCTTTGCGGTTCAACAAGTTCATAACTCCCAAAACGATTGAATCTGGTCTGTGGACGCTCCAAGCATTCGGCAATTGTTGAATATCTCCAATATCCAAAGTCGGTCATGGTCTGGGGCGGAATTTGCGCAAGTGGTAAAACTCCTTTGATTTTTGTGGAAGAGGGCGTTAAAATCAATCAAAAAGTGTACCAGAGGGACATTCTTGAAGCTGTTGTATTTAAGTGGGCCCAAAAGCATTTCGGAAATGCAAAGTGGACGTTTCAAAAAGACTCTGCACCAGCTCACAAGGCCAAAAAGACACAAGAGTGGTGCAAGGTAAATTTTCCATACATGATATCATGTGAAGAATAGCTACCCTATTCGCCGGATCTCAATCTCTTGGATTACAGTGTTATGGTCCATTTTTGAGTCCAGAGACTGCACTAAACTATACAAAACTTTAGACTCTCTAAAGCAATTTTTTCTGCCGGAATGAGATAGATTAAAGGTAAAAGACTGGAGGCTCATTGTTGAAAATTTCTGCAAGCGTTTGCGCCTTTGCATTGCTGCAAGCGGTGGTCACTTTGAAATTAATTAAATTTATTTATTAGTACGAGTGTACTCATACTATTATTTGTTATGTTTTGTTAATTTCTTAATTTTTTATAAAGTTGTTTAAAATTTTTTTTGTTTGTCCGGGTTTTTTCGCCGCACCCTGTATTTTGAGCATTGAATATTTAAATTAGTTTTTTCCATTACAACTTATGAAATATCTCTGGACTACATAATTATCTCTTTAAGTAAACTCCTATAATATATTAAACTGTCCAATGTTTATTTTTTGGAATAAAATTTTTTGAATAAGTCCTCATTTTTATAAGAGACAATAGTGTAATATCAGAACTCTTTTTCCGCAAAATATTAAAAATTTATGTAAAAAATTCACTTTATTTTATTATATTTGAAAAAAGAAAATATGTAACAATTTTCAAAGGAAATAATGGAAATTATTTCCTTTAACAAGTAACATAAAAAGAAAAAAAATGTTTTTAAAGTCAATTTCTAGTTAGATCAGCAAAATTTTTTTTTATTTTAGTTTGTTTTAATAAAAAAAATTACATTAATATAAATATGTATATACATATTAAGTGGCAAAATAAAAAGCGATTCTACTTTCCATATATCGTGTTGGACAATTATCTTTTGCTTGTGTTAATATTTAATCATTCATAAATTACATTCTCAGAAATTAAGCCATCCCAGGTAGGATTTGAACCCATGATCTTTTAACTAGAAGCCCATTGCGCTACAGGAACACAAAGAGCGATTTTCCTTTTTTTCTGGTGTTGCGCTATTATTTTTGTTTTTACTATTTATTCATTTAATAAATTGAACATATGAATTAATATTTGAAAAAAACTGTATTAACATCCAGTGTCATCCACTGCAAGTTTAAAAAATGTATTTGAACTTGAGTAGATGAATAAAAAGTATTTTTATTTACGATTGAAGATTTTGTGAACAAGATATAAATATATATATATATATATATATATATATATAAAGGAGGAAAGAGAGAGAGAGAGAGAGCGCGACTCACTCACTCACTCACTGACTAATCACGATATCTCCAGAACTATTCAACCTACAGGCTTGAAATTTGGTAGGCATATTCCTTTCATAGAGTAGAGATCCGCTAAGAACGGATTTCGGGAAATTCGAATCGCAAGGGGCGTTATGGGGGCTAAGGGGCGTTATAAATAATTGTTTCCATTTTTAAACTACTCGACGTACAATCTTGAAATTGGGTAAGCAGATTCCTTTCATAGAGTAGAGATCAACTACAAGATGGGTTTGGGGAAATTATCCCCCCCAAGTGCGTTGCGGGGGATTAAGGGGCGCAATAGATAAGTATTTTCGTTTTTAAACTACTTGACCTACTTGCTTGAAAATTGGTAGGCATGTTTCTTTCATGAAGTAAATATCCGCTACAAAATTTTTTGGGAGAAAATTGACCCCAAGGGGTGTTGCGGGGGGGTTAAGGGGAGACATAAATAATTATTCTAATTTTTAACTATTAGACGCACAGTCTTGAAATTTGGTAAGCAGATTCCTCTCACAGGTTAGAGATACGCTACAAAATGCGTTTCGTGAAAATCGATCCCCAAGTGGCGTTGCGGGGCTTAAGGGGCGTTATAGATAATTATTTCCATTTTTAAACTACTGGACGTACAATCTTGAAATATGATAATCAGAATCCTTTCATGGATTAAAGATCCCCTATGTAATGTGTTTTGTGAAAATTGACCCCTAGGTGGCGTTGCGGGGGCTCAAGGGGCGTTATAGATAATTTTTTCCATTTTTAATTTATTAGACGCACAGTCTTCAAATTTGATAAGCAAATTTCTTTCATAGAGTACAGTTCCCCTACAAAATGGGTTTTTTAGAAAACAGACCCCCCCCCCAAGTGGCGTTGCGGAGGCTCAAGGGGCGTTATAGATAATTATCCCCATTTTTAAACTACTAGACGTACAGTCTTGAAATTTGGTAAGCAGATTCCTTTCGTAGAGTAGAGAATGGCTACAAAATGGGTTTCGCGAATATCAACCACCAAGTTTCATTTCGGGAGATTAAGGGGTAAACGATAAATATTTCCGTTTTTAAATATTAGATCTACCTCCTTAAAAATTGGTAGGCATGTTCCTTTCATGGAATAAAGTTCTTCTAACAAAGAGTAAAACGAAAATCGACCCCTAAGGAGGGTTGCGAGGGGTCAAGAGGAGTTATAGAAAAAAATTCCTGTTTTCGACAGAAATACTAAGGTATTATTTAAAAAATTTCCTTATTACTGCGAATAAAAAAATGACTCACAAGCAATTTAAAAAGTAACATTTTAAATTACTATTATTTAAAAAATTTTCATCTTTACTCGCTTGATTAAAATTTATGTTCTCAAACAAAGACTTATCTCAATTAAATTAAATAAGTGGGTCTCATTGTTGCATTAAATAAGGAATTCGTGTCTCTCTCATTCTGTTTTCTATAAATGGTAAATTAGACAAAACCGTAACTGATGACGTCATAACTTTTTGTGGTTTTTCAGCGGAATCAGATCACAGGAATATTGCTTCTCTCTCTGATTCAAAATATCGTTCCAATTATTTTTTCTTTGTCATACTCTATACAACGTTCTTATCCGTCATTAAGATTAATTAACATTCTATGGTAATTAATCCTTCATAAAGAAACAAAGAACTGTTATTTATATTTCTCAGAAATCAATATAAACGATAGAGAAGTGACTCAGACTTCTTTATTCAACATTTTTTTTCCCAATCTATATCGTTAGCGTTTTCCTTGTTATATACTTGTGTCCATTTTGACTTTTGTGTTCTTTATTTATTGCATAATCAAGGAGTAAGTTGAAAACGATAATAACCAGGAACAAAATTTGAATTATTTTTGGGAAAGATTGAATAAAGGAACTGTAATACACATAAAATTATCTTCATTTGTTATAATTCAAGTTGTAATATTCTTAAATAGTATTCTTTAATGCATCTTTGCCTAACGTTAAATAATAGATGTCAGTCTCAAAATACACGCACTTAAAGGGTACCAGGACATGCACGAAAGAGTAAAATGCCAAAAATAAGACTCTTTTTTTTATGGGACATATATCTTTGAAAATTTCCAATAGAGCTTAGATTTTTTTTTTGTGATCTTAATAAAGATATTTTAATCTTTCTGTAGAAACACAAAAATAATTTTTTAGTTAAAATTTTTTTTTCTGTTTAATTTAAGTTGAACATAATTTTTGCGATTTCCTAATACATGCTTATGTTTCGGTGCCATTCCTTAAAAAAGTATCTCTTAAATATGTAAAATATTTTTTGCATGTATATATAAAACAATACACAAAATATAGAGAACCTATTTTTTTAGTAAAATATTAAGATAGTTTCTGTAAAAAAATTATAAAACTTCGTGATTTTGAAAATTTTTATCCCCCCCCCCTTTTTTTCACATAAAACTATTTTTTTAAAAAAAACTATGTACTACTCCGACTAAGAAAAGACAGGTTCACTCTATGCTCAGGTATCCTGTATAGAAGTATGAAAAATTTGGAACCATATAGGGCAATTTTTTTTTTTTTGCAAAAGTGCACCTAAAAGCAAAAAATTATGCTTTGGAGAAAAAGTGAAAAAACTAAACATTTATAAACGTCTGTTTATATTTTTGTCAATTATTATTTTCTTTTTTTTAAGGCTATTTTATCAACGAACATATAAGTGTTATACATTTTTAGATTCAGAAAAATATGCACTAAGTTTTAATCATTAAATTGAAAAATCTATTTTTTAATGTGATGATGTCCTGGTTCTCGTAAGCAGATAAAAAAACCATTTAATATTTATTGTAATATGATTTCATTATGGTAAGGAGAGCAAATTTCACTACGCAGCCCAGTTTCCATTTGGATAAATCCCTTTTTACCTATGCAAAACGTATTTTTAAGAAAAAGTCCAAGGGTCGTATCAGAAATTCACAAAAAAATCCAACTAAGGACTCAAACTTCCATTTATTTCATCTAAATATGTTTACAATCAACTTGAAGAAAACAAAAGTTAAGTAATTGTGTTAGGGGAAACAAAATTCAAGTTGCAACTATCATTAAATAAATGTTCCTCCTTAACTGGTTTGCCCGTACAGCGTACGGGCACTGATATTTTCTTCTTTTTATGTATGGTTTGCAAATATTTTTAATTCTCTTAAGGAAATTTTTTGTGCTAATGTGTTGAAGATATGCACACATACACAAAATCTTCAATCTTTTGTATAAAAAGTACGAACATAAGTATGAGAGGAATTCTTTTAAGGTACAGTAGAACGTCGTTTATCCGAACGTTTATTATCTGGAGCGTCAAATATCCGGACCAAACTCCAGATACGTTTTCGAACAGTGCAATGCTCAACAGTTGTTTCACGTGAGGCCAAAATGTGACGGGAAGACCCAAGGTGAGGGATATTTGGGAATTTCAGTTGTGTGATTGGGTAAACATATGTGCGAGATATTAAGTCAGTTTGTTTCCAAGGGAGGGGGTATATACGTGTTCTTTTGTTGAGTTTGTTGATGTAGAAACCTGGATGGCATGCGATGCAGAAGACTGTGGATTTCAAATGCTAAATAATGACGAGATTGTGACTTCCGTGCAAGAAGAATCCGACCTGTCGACGATGAAACGGATGAAGATGAGGACAACAACAACGAAAGTAGCAAGGATCCATCAAATGCGGACGCGTTTGCTGCGTTACAGACTTCTATGGAGTGGTACGAACAACAATCAGAGTGCTGTCCTACTCAACTGCTGCTCAAGAGAATCAGAGACCTTGCAGCAAAAACTCGAAGGTGTACAATGGTACAGCGAAAAATAAGTGATTATTTTCCACAATAAAGGTAAAATTGCGGCATTTTACACCTATTTTGTTTTTTCTTCAAGCACGTTTCCCGCATGTGATGATTTTCAAAATTCGTATAGCTTCTGGTTTCATATACTGCATGGTCATATTTGGTTTTCGGTTATCCGAACAATCGTGTATCCGAACGGTGTCCGGTCCCAATTGATTCGGATAAACGACGTTCTACTGTATATACTTCTTCATAGCATGCAGAATATACTTATAAAAAGCAAACATTTTGGGATTTTATGTACCACAGTTTAAAAAGTTGTCCGAAAACTTTAAAACTGAAAATTAAAATAAAATTCTTCTATTTTCGCAATTTGTTAGGTATTGTGCTTAGTTTTATGCAATAAAGTTGAGCCCTTTTTTGGAAAATTTTGAGCAAAAAAAATTGACCGCTTAAAGGGTTAAACTTAAAAACGATTAATTGGATCACTACCTGCGTCAGCGACTGTTTTACTGAATTACAACATATCTAATATGTGGCCTCAATTCATCTCAATCGGCCTATAGTTGAATCTCTGCTATGAGTTCTCCTTTAGACACTACTTTAGTCTCTTAGGACATATCTCCTTCGTATCTCCTGCGATATCCTCTTTAGTTTTTTCTACGATTTCTCCTTTAGTTTTTTCTCTGTGACATCTCTTTTAATTTCGCCTATGATTATTTTTTTATATCTACCTTGAACTTTCTCCTTCTATTGATTTTTTTGAAACTAATAAAGATAACTAAGAAATATTCTATCTGTTTCATTCGCATTTTATTTCTATGAAACTAGCTGGTATACCCGTTTTTGCATGGGTGAATTGAAAAATTAAACAATACAGATTGAAGTATAAAGAAGTTTTTAATGAGTTAATTTTATGTAAATTGCGAATTAAACAAAAAAAAGTTTTTCGCATATCTCAGCTGAACAAAAAAACCCCATATTTGTTAAATTTTTAGTCTCTAGATTAAAAAGCTGATAAAAAGCATTTTTTGTAGTATAATTTTTGGTGAGGGGTGGCCACAAATCTATTCAATACCGAAAATTCAGAGTGAAAAGACTTAGATATATCCCAGACGCTCTCGGGAATGGTCATGTTCCGACTATGAACATTATTACAGCTGCCCACTGACATTTAATTAAGAGTGCGATTTGCACCGAAACTTCAATATTGATTTATACTTCAAATTCCTTCCTTCATCAGTGGTCCGACAGCCCAGGGTGGGCCTTATCAAGAAGCTTTTTTCAGATCATCCTTCTTCTTGCTAGTGTTCTCCAATTTTCAGTTCTCCAAACTAGGAGGTCTTCTGCTAGGCCATCAATCCATCTTAGATTTGGCCTGCCTTTTCTCCGTGTGCCAGTCGGTTAGCTACAACCAAATACCAACCCTTTGTAAAAATAACTCGGAGGCCCAAAACATGACTTTGCAGGGTGGGGGGCAAATGTTTCCCGTTACGCCACTGCTAATTAGGCACTGAAGACTTTTTAGTGCCTAACCAACAGTAGCGTAAGTGGTGTGGTCTTCGTCCCTTCTGACAACGTGGCCTGCGCATTTAATTCGCTGTGCTTTGATGAAGTTCACGATAACAGGATTTTTATATGAGTAATAGAGTTCTAAATTTTTCTTCAAATTACAAGTTCAAAAAGCACTGATGCGTTTTTCTTTAAATATATATTTTTAAAAATTTTGAATATCAATGCTGTAAATAAACCAAGCGTATAAATTACATTATGGCATCTATTTAAGTATCCCAAACCAGTCTCACCAGAGCAATTAATTTACTTAAATTAAATTTACTTGAGTTATATCCCTTGTATATGAAAACTTTAAACAGATTCCATTTTAATACTGTAAATTTTAGAATCGAAATAAATTAAGAGAGTTGATTTACTAATTTCATAAGATATGTCTGATGAATATTATTCAACTAACCGCAGGTGAATTTTTTAATAAAAAATCGCAGATTCCCCTCCCCCTCTCAATTTATATGACCCGCGTGACCCGTGAAATTGTATAGAACATGTTAAATGCGATATCTCTGTTACTCTCGATTAGAAAATCAGACATAATTTTAATACTCATAATTTTTATTATTTTAATATAATTGTACGTATGAATAAGATATGAACACATCCGCATCCAAAATATAGAAGCATTTACCATAATTACAACTGTTATTTATTTTACATTAATTAAAAACAGCGTTAAGCATCACGTAGCTTCCTTTTCACATTAGAAAGACAATATAGCCATTGAAAAGGAAAAAAACATTGTTGGAATTATCTTGAGAAATCCTGTCCTTCTGAGAAACAGTCCCTCACTCTCTCTTTTTGTTCATTATTTCTTTCTGATTTGTACAACAGATGGAGCAGTTAGTTTCGGATGGAGACACTATCGTATTTATTTTGATTTTCTCCTTCACGAAAAGAAATAAATACATAAAAATAAAAAGTAGGTCGTTAACGAATGAAAGCCCAGTGGCGCGTATCAAGACCCTTTTCATTGTTCCTACCCATATCGTCCCTTAAGTATGGACGAAGTGACCGTGAACCCGGGTCCTCCGTGATTTAGGCGTGTGATCCCTCGGCATCTTCGGCGGCAATCAACGTGGTCGCCCGGCCATGCTGAGATTGATACGACTGCTTTAAGATAAAAAGAGGTGGTTTGCCGTACTTGGCGGGTTATCGCTTTCTGGGATAATTTATGTGTGATTAAAAAAAGGAAATCAGGATCTGGGTGTATCCCAGATGGCAGGTTCTTAATTTATTTACGGCGTTGTAAAATGAAGTCGTTTACTTTTTTTTATTTTTTCATGAATGTTGTTTCGGGCTTCGGAAAGTACGCATGGCCAACACTGACGTCAAAGTTACCTGTTCGAATAACCTCGCTTTCTTTTACGTTAATGAATTTGGTTTTCCCTCTTTTTACCTGTTCAATGGTTCTTAATTAAAATCTATCCATCCATTTTTAATGTAAATAAATGCATATAAATAAACATTAAATACATGGCGGGGAATTACTTTATACCTTTTTAGAAAATCTATATCCATATAAACAAGTTTTTTTTGTTAGGATTTAAAAAAAAAAAAATCCACGTATTGAGTGAAGGACGCATTTTAAACAGCAATGCCAAAAGGTGTATGAATTAACTAATTTTAGAATCAAACATAAAAAAAATACTTCTAGAATAAATTGAAATATTAGTGGGAAATTTTGTATTGCATCTCTGAAACTTTATGGGCATTCATCTCCAGTAGCGCACACAAAAAATTTTTAAGTGGGGAGTCCACGGTCGAAAGTCTCCCAACTCGCATCATACCTCAAGACAACACCAATTGATTCTTCTGATTTTGTCAACAAAAAACAGTAAAAAATAAATTATTGAGCTAATAATTAGCATTAAAAAAAAACACACAAGTCCTTTTTAGTCCTTTTTACAAGTCCTTTTTAAATTTTACGTTATGTATATATATATATATATAGGATTATCTTCAATCGAAAAAAAACTCAAGGGTTTTGGGGGTGTCCGGACCCCTAGGACACCCCCCTTGTTTGCGCCACTGCTCATCTCCGGTTTAGGTATTATGTGAGTCTTTTCTATATTGAAACCACTGCCCAAGAGCAGGGACAACTTAAGACTCTTTGTGAGGCCCTAGGCCAAGAGAAACCTTAAGATTTTTTTAAGGCCCTGGGCTCCTTTGCAAAAGTAGCCCCTACCTGAGATCCTTAAAAGTAGACAGCATAAAGCATGTAGTGTCAAGTACTCGTTCAAACGGTCATTTGAAACAAATAAATGTTCACGATTCACAATCTCAAAAGCCTAGGCACAAACCGGCTCGACCGATGGCCGCTTTTCGACTAAATGAGTTGAATGATTGTTTATGGTATTAGGCCTGGACCTGGAAATGGACAGCGTGATCACAAAATAATACAGTCTTGTCACTTTTGCCAGTTGACATGCAGTTTGAAATTCCCTGTTTTTCGGAGAATATGTACGGGAATAATATTTGACTATTAAAATTATCCGGATCATGATCTTATTAAAAAGAGTCGAGAACGAAACGAGGCCCTCACCGAGGGCGAGACCCTGGGCCCAGTTGACCCATGCCTTATAAGACGTCCCTGTCCATACCCTCTTCAAAGAGTTGCCGCCAGTGAAGAGAGTTGAAATTTGTCGTCCCTGCTCAAGAGAGAATATAAATTTAAGAAAAATTTAAACACGGTTACTGGAAAAAAAATTTAAATAACAATTAAAGTAGAGTAAAATTTGAATGAATTGCAGTATACATGCATGCTTCACTGCTTCAGTCTTTGATAAAGGCAGCAGTATCCGAGTGATCATGGTAAAACAATCGTGGCCGGCGTGTCATGAATTCAAGTCCGGGTGTCACTGAGGATAAACCGTATAAAGGGTTTGATGCTCGTGAAATCTGCCGAAGCTCAAAGTCCTCCCGTTGGCGTAATAGGGAAGTTAGGTGAGGAAGTGCCAGTTCAGCTGTAGTCTTCGTCACTTGGCCGCGGTTCAAAATTATAAGGTTCGTCGCCAATAATTGGTATGTTGCATTTAAGAGCGACATTAATAAACACTCACTTATTGTCTTTGAAAAAAGAAATTATGTCCACAGTAACCCAGTGATCATCAGTGCCGGCGTTGCTTCCGTTGAGTTCTAGTACCATTTAAGACCCCCCCCCCATGTTGTTGTTGTTACTAATGCCACTTGACTGACGGTATCAAATCGAGATCCACGAAATTCGTCGTAGCAAAGGGCTAAATGTACGCCTGTCGTTAGCCGTAGTTTTGAGCACTGTACAGGTGACAGTATACGATTTGGCTCGGTTACACCCCAATTTCGAGGGAGAACACCCTGGATGTGGTCAAGGGCCTGCTACCCGCCTTGTAGACCCGCCATTAAGACTTAACCTTGTAACACTCCAAACCTATTCTCGGACCCGACTAGAGGGGGGGGGGGGGGAGAAAGTGAAGGATGACTCGACATAATACTTTTTGACTATTTATTCAGCACACAAAAATCACAGACAATTCAATTAATAAAATAAGATGCGATGTTCCCAGAAAGACCAGAGGGGATTTTGCTACGAGAGGCGCGAATTCTGAGAAGACTTCTATTAAATTGATCCACCTCTTATGGATCAATCCACTCCTCTTATATTTGATTTACAATGTATTAATGGGACCAATCATCACTTAAATATCTTTAACAATTTAAAGCCCGAAACGCTCTATCAATATAACTAATACCTGGTCGGTAGATATCTTTCCTTATCGACAGCTTCTCAATATTTCAATCTCCAGGCAGCTCCGTCTATTCATCTATTTTCTTCTATCTTATTCACTAGCTAGAAAACTTATACTATATATAACTGACCTAATCTACACATCACGGTTTCTTCTTCCAAAAAGGTTGGTTGTGATTGATAGCCAAAAGATTTCCCAAGAGGGTCAGTAGAAGGACGTGCATAGATCCTTCACAACGCCTTCCAAGGCTCAAAATCCTCACGTTTGAGCGCTGTGGATGTTTGGAAAGTGGGCTACTGATTCAGGAGTTGTCTTTCTCAACTCTAAATTCAGAATCATGAGATCGGTTGCTAATAGCCCTCATGTAGCTTCAAAAAGTGCTGCATTAATAAACAATTAACAATAATCTATTAATTGACAATAAATTATGTTGTTAAAGGCAGTATAATGTATAAGCGTGTTGCAGCTGTCTTGCATATGGGAGAGAAATTTAGATAAACATTTAGAATATAATATGTATAAAGCGGATTTTTAATTCAATATTCATGTAGTATATATAAATATCTTATGTTTACTATAAAAACACTAAGAAATTCCTTACGATCATTTTTAAAGACGGAGTAAACTGTGTATTTTTAATTACACAACACATTAAATAATCCTACAAGGGATTTTCAAAAAGCAGTAACGTTGCATTTTAATTGTACAATATACATGCTCTTTTTTTTATTTTACACTGGATTTACGATAAAAACAACTATATTCCGCGAAAAATTTTACTTTTGTAAACGACCTATTTAAGAAGTAATACAAAGTACAACTATTACAATTGTTTGAGAAGAGTGAAGTCAGTGGCGAAACAGAGAATATTAGGACCGCCTGCAAACTCAGGTTTTGGGCCCCGAGCCCAAATACGTATTTAGCGTCAGTCAGGCTTTGGGACCCATAGATTCCCTGCCCCCCCCCCGCATTGCTAGAGTTGCGGGGGTGTACGTTACGCCACTGAGTGAAGTTAATTGCGGGACAGGCAACAGGTGAATAAGATAATGATGTTCATCAACTCGAGAGAAATATTTGTTATATAATTATGTAAATTGAATTGCTTAAACCTACTAGTAGCTTCAAAAAATTTATATCAGATTTATTTTTTTCTTTTACTTTCTTTTTGTTGTTGTTGAAGTTTAGGTGAAGAAAAATATTTCCAAACATATAAAGATATTTTAAACTTGAAATTTAAAGTCTAATAATACGCCAAAATTTTTTTGGCTGCGGCAGCCTAGCGATCATAGTGGCCAGCGAGTCACAAGTTCGAGTCCGGGGATGATATACGTTAACTCTATCAAGGCTCATTGTTCTCACGTTGCCATGGCGTCGAAGTTCAGAGAGAGGGTGCAGCTCAGGCGTCGTCCTCGTCACTTGGCCATGTTTCAAAATTACGAGGTCCATCGCGAATAGCCCTCGTGTTACTTTACAGTGTGACGTTAATATGCCTTTAATAGCTAAAAATTGTTCTCCGATTCTTATTAAATTTTAAATTTTTTTGATTATTGTTACTTTTTATTATACATAAATACTCAATAAGACTTAGTAAATTCGATATTGAATTACATAAAATTAGAATATTATGCATAATTAAATTTTGACTAATTACATAACGTTATATCCAAGTAAAATATAGTTCGAACTCATCAAAATGTGCTCAATATTTTTTTTTTTAAGTATCAATTTTACTTTGGAAAACTTTATGGTAAAAATTAATACCGAAATTTGAATAAAAAGTGAATTTAATCTAATAAATGTATCTAACAATCATTGCGCATGGTTTTTTTTACCATGAGGTACCGCAATGGGAAATTTGATTAATAAAAAACTTTATTTCCAAAGTCTTTTTAACAAGATATATTTTACACACTTTAATACAAATTAAAAAATTCCAGTAAAATACGTACATTATCTTCCTATACTGCAATTAATTTTGATTCACTATCTATTTTCCTGTTTCGTTAAGAAGTGAGCAATCCCAAGAATTTGTTCCAATTTATCTTAATTATTCAAGGAATAAGTAAGTGAACCTCGGGATATCAATAACCCATGTCTGAAAAGACCACTTTATATGCCGGTTAATCTACTGTTCACATGAGACCGTATATTTAAGCTTACAAAACACATAAAATTTTTAAAGTAGTTACATTCAATTGCTGGAATTGCAGACAAAGCTTTGTCTTTTTTTATGTGTCGTTCTTAACGAAGAATTTAAATGAAGTTACTACGACGTAGAATATATAATGTACACTCATTTGTATGCAAGAAATGTCTTATTCTCTGATGTGAATGATAAAATACAACAGGATACAATCGAATCCGTCCTTGATTCCATTCCTTCAAAATTAAATTCGTGCTGCCATCTACGTTTTAAAATTACAACTATTCATTTTCATTTAAATCTAAACATTTTTATAGTTATAGATCAATATTAAGTTTTTGTTTGTATAATTATTATACTTTTTTATTGTTTGAATATCAATTATGATACTAAAAATGTTCGAAAAAATAAGTTTAGTATCTTTTAATAATGTAATATAATACCAAAATTATCTCTAATATTTAAGCGCACTCTTCATTTTTAGATGTTTTTTTTTATTTCTAGGCAGATTATAAACAGTTACAGCAATCATTTTTAGATGTAATTAAGAGAAAAAACTGAACATATTCATTCACTGGTTGAGTCCTATGACATCTTAAGGGATGGGCCAAGTGGGCCCGTGCCCATGGCGGCTTCGTTTCGTTCTCGACTCTGTCTTAATAAGATCATGATCCAGATAATTTTAATGGTCAAATATTATTCACATGCATATTCTCTAAAAAACAGGGAATTTCAAACTGCATATCAACTGGCAAAAGTGTTAAGACTGTAATATTATATGATGGCCGTTGTCCATGTTTAGGCCTGGGCCCAGGGGGGTAGCTACCGCCGTATCAATGATACGGAGCCCTCAGAATACAGGGGTCCCAAAATGTGTAACTACAGTCCCATTAACAGGACTCTCATATCTAAAAAAGGGTCTCGAATGAATTTTGATATAGGGCCTACTCAGAACTAGCTACGTCAGTTGCTGTGCCTAATAACAGAAATAATCATTCAACTCCTTTAGTCGAAATGCGACTGTCGGTCGAGCTGGTTTGTGCCTAAGTTTTTGAGATTTTGAGTCATGCACATTAATTTGTTTCAAACAACCGTTTGGACGAGTATTTGATAATTCATGCTATATACTGTCTAATTTAAAGATCTTAGATAGGGCCTAGTTTTGCATAGGGGCCCAGGGCCTCAAAGAATCTTAAGGACGTCCCTAATTGAGTATTTAAAGATAAAATAAAATCCACTATAGCTTATATTTTCCCAGTTCTTTTTTTTTTAAGATTAAATGCCCTATATGTGTACCGCATGAATATTGTATCGTTTGGATCAATAGATTTATAGGTAGTTAGATTTAAGAGGAAGAAGTTGGAAATCGACATTTTTAGCAATATTTTCAAAAATTCATAAAAACTGTGTAATTAGTTTACACAGCCGAAACAAAAAACGTCTCTTTGAAAGCATGCAGATATCTTTTATGATGCAAAAACCATAGTCTTGAAAACATTCTATTCGAGAGCTAAGCCGCAAAGTATACAAAAATACGCCGAAGTCGTTCAGCATTGAATGTTAAGAAAAAGGTGTAGTGAATTTCAAAAAATTCACTTCGAGGGACACAGCATTATTAATCTTAGTTTTAGTGTAACAAATTCCATCTGGACCTTACTATCTTTACATTATAGCGTATAAACACCCTCGCTAATAAATTGTGCCATTTATTAATGGGATGTATTCAAAGTTGTTATCATGCTGCACGAAAATTCCCCTACAGGGGATGAGTAACGAAAATGTATTGATGCCAACACCACATTTTATGTCATTTAAAATAGATGACAAAAAAAAATCTTGAAATAAAGATAACATTCTATGTCATTAAATATCAAACTAGAAGATATCTATGGTATTTGCTTATTATTTTGAGCGTGCTTTTAAGGCTGTCTTCGGCCAGTGTTAAGGAATAGGGATCAAACGGCATATACGTTTGCAGGCAAGAAAAAGCTCAAATAAGGATAAAAAACTTTATGGATATAAAGCAAATAATTATTTATTGGATTGCGTTCTTTGAATGCCGATTTTTGAAAAAAAAATGCGCAGTTTTTAGCCTTATTATAAAATTAAATTTGAATTTTCAATATTAAAGTTTAGAAGGGGAAAACGCCGAGAACATATCAACAGGAAATAATTGTGTGTGTGCGTGTTTCGAGTATAATCAAATAGTATATTAGAAAGTATGTTTCTCTCTTTGGCTAGTGTAGCCAGAATTCAGTTTTTTGTCTTTGGTAATGATTTTTTTTTAAATTTTAAGTTCAATTTTAAAAGTTAATTCTTATTTGTTTTTAAATTTCGGATTGAATATCTATAGGCCGAATAACAAAAATCTATAATTAATTAATTTGAAATGATACAGGAAAAGGACTTATTAGAAAACCAAAATTATTTTCCTCACTTTCTGAACAATATTGAAACAACGACATTCAATTGTTTATGAAATTTTAATGAAAGATGATCAAAGTAACGAACAATAAAACATAAAACAAGGAATTAAAAAAGGAATTATAAATATTACTTATTTTTAAAAAGTTAATGAAAACTTTTCTTTTTCTTAACTGTGAGTATGTTCTTTAAAATTTATGGATGATATTACTGTTATAAGAATTGATAAATAATAATGTTTTCATATGCAATTCTTTACATTAAACTTCCAATCACTAAACCTTCAAATAAATATTTCATCTTTTAATGAAAAAGAATAGGACTTAAACTCAGCGCATTTTATCAAATTGAAAAATACCCTAACATTAATATAACAATCTGTGATTTCTATATCTTGCAGTCCTGTTTGAATTGATCAATTTCTAGCAGTACACTACGTGTTCCATGTTTTATTTCGTGTACTGCAATGCAAAATCGATAGTTAAAATTTCATGTCAAAATAAAAAAGGGCGTACACACAAAATATTACAAAATTTTAGGACAAATGTATACAAAAAAAAGCTTATTTATAAATGTATCAAAAATGAAACTTATATTTTAATATTTTTTGTCTGAAATTGTGTTTTCAATTATGGACCTGATATATAACACAATTGTCAAAATAAATAAAAGTAAATCAAAGCAAACATTAATTTACTTGTTAAAACAATTGTGTTTAAACGATTATACAACAAGATTCAGTAATTTCAGTTTTTTTTTAAAATCATGTCTTTTGTTTAATTACATAATATTAAAATTTTTGACTCCTTGATAATATTACATGTACCCACATCAAGTGGTGGCCGCGGTAGCCAAGTAGTCAAGGTATCGGATCATGGCTAGCGTGTCATGAATTCGTGCCCAGTACCACTGACGACCCGCCATGTAGGGGAGCAGCGATGCACGTTAAATCTGTCGAGAGCTCAAACGTCCTCCCGTTGGTGTGGTGTGGTAGTTAGGAGAGCGGGGTGTCAGCTCAGGTGTCGTCCGCGTCACTTGACCATGGTTTAAAATTACGCGGACCGTCCCCAAAAGCCATCGTGTAGCTGAACAGTGAGACTTTAATATTCACTCACTTACCCACATCAAGTGAGTTAGCAGAAAAGAGGGAAATGGGGCAGTGCAAGTTTAGGCTCACTTCGGGCCCTGGGTGCAGAAGATCTACCGGCCCCTTTGGCACTGGCGGATCGAAATTTATAGCCAGAAAATCTGGATAAGTCCAGCTTATCCGGGCCCCGGGCTAATGGGCATCCGCCCCAAGTGCCTAAGGGATAAAACGGCATTGAAATGGGGTCCAGTTACTTGATCCATTGCTTATGAAAGTCACATTTTGAAGTTACACTATGGTTGTTGGCAACGCACCTCATAATTTTAAATTTTGATAAGAACGAAACCTTAGTTGAAACCTTGTTCCCCAAACTTCCACACCACGCCAACACGAGGACATCAACCCTCGCTAGATTTAAAGTATATCAGTCCCTCTGCAGTGGGTAATGAGTGGATTAAGGACTCGAGCCCAAGACTGAACAGAAGTAACACCAGCCACGAGTTCACAACCATGATATGTCCGCTACCAAGACCACATCATAGAGACATGTATGTAAGTATATATATATATATATATGTAATGAAAAAAGAGAAGTTGATAATATCATTACATATATAATTTAATGACGGTCGAGCATTTGTTTCCCCCATTACAATGGTTTTTCCTACCACAGTATATTTAACATGCGATTGACATAAGTAACTAAACACATTCAACGGATATCATTTCTTGCCACTGATATTAGCATAGCTCACTCTCCATCATGCAACTGGGTCAAAACTCAAAAGAGAAAAATTCATATTCAAAACGACAACTTTCGCAAAACGCGCTGCTATAAAGAAAATCAAAGCAACGAATCCCCGCCATGTCCCTGAAATCTTCGCCAAACGCGCCAAGGTGCATGTCAAATGCCAATAATGTTCTAATATCCCTCCATCAGAGCAAGATGGCGGGCAGTGCCAGAAATTCCAACGCCCCTTTGTACGCATAACATCCCCCGTCTGTGAACGAAAAACATGACTTATAAAACGAAAGAAAGAAAGGTAAGGTTACGAGGCAACAGCGAATAACAATTCATCTCACGTACTCACGACTTTTTCTCATTATGGTTAATGGTTATACTCAAAGACAATCGTAGCCTGGGGACATGACGAGAAGAAGCAACGAAGATCACACGGAGATGCCTTCTGGGCCATTGTTTTGGAAAGGGTTGACAGAAGGTGACATATTGTGTTTTGCCGCCTCGCAGAAGCCAATTTCTTTCATTTGTAATCCTTCAACCGTTTAGACTGTTGACGTGCCGAACCCCTCTGGCAATTTTTATGAGGATTTAGATCCGTTGAATGGTTCCATAAAGTTGTTCTGCGCCATGCTTTTTTTCTTTCTCTCTCTTCCTTCTTCTAACGAACTTTTTTCTGTCTCTCTGTTCTATCCACTACATAGCATGTTGATAGATTGTAATCGCTGGATGTAACCGGTATGTATCTGGCAGTTGTTCCTTTTTTTGGTTTTATATACAAAATAAAAAACATATAGAATATGAGTAGAATGTATTTGTCTTGGAGACAACAAAGAAACGAGAAATAAAAAAAAAAATAGTAGAAATAAAAGTATAATAGAATTGTAATTAAGATTGCTAACTGATCGACAGGTATCGGTTTTTGTTCTATGATCTCCATTGTCTTAAAAATCGGGTCGTATTTTTGTCTTTTTTTTAATAATAACCGGAATATCCCACACAACATATTTTTCTCGGACTGTTGACTATAGCACGATTACATAAGTCTAATGTAATATAACATACCAAATCACAAAATCTACATTCCGAAATGGTAAAGCGGTGAGTACTGGAGCTTTTGTTGGATCAATAATTCACAAAATACCTTTATTATTTATAGGCAGGGACGTCTTAAAGCTGTGCCGGATTATTCATTAAACGGAGTAGGCAATTGCCTATGGGCCCCGTGCTTTTTAGGGGCCCACAAGAACGTGTTCTGTTTCCTGTTAGCGCTCCAAAAACAGGCTACAGAGCCCGAGAATTCGACTGCCTGGGGGACTCCATGTCGTTTAATCCGACACTGTCTTAAGGCATGGGCCAACTGAGCTCAGGTGGCCGCGGTAGCAAAGTGGTCTAGGCATCGGGTCATGGCTAGCGTGTCAGGAGTTCGATCCCAGTACCACTGAAGACCCGCCGTGGAGGGGAGCGATGCACGTTAAATCTGTCGAGGCTCAAACATCCTCCCGTTGGTGTGGTGTGGTAGTTAGGAGAGGGGGTGCCAGCTCAGGTGTCGTCCGCGTCACTTGACCATGGTTCAAAATTACGCGGACCGTCGCCAAAAGCCCTCGTGTAGCTTAACAGTGCAACGTTAATATTCACTCCCTCACTCACTTGTTTATTCCTTTTCTCCCCCCCCCCCAATACATAGCATACTCATGCCTACGTGGAAAACGGTAGCACTGGGGGGAGCAAATTGCGTACCTTTGGACCAGGAGTTAAGGGGTTAATAAAATCAAAAATACCACCTGTTAAAATACACTAAACAAAATCACATCGTGAAAGTTGGAACTTTCTTTGAATAGTGTTACTCAATCTCATTGATGAATTCAACTTTTGATTTTTTGCAACACCTAGGCCATTTAATTAATCAGAAGCTATAAAGCTTGAAAGCCCAAGGAGTGTAATTATTCATACAAAAACTGTCGAGCTGGGATTAACTGTCCAAAAAGGTACATATAATGATAATAAAAAGATTTGCATTCTCACGCAAAAACTGCTATCCTAGTGCTTTTTCAATTCCTTACTATTAGTTCACACTCTCCCTATATATATAATATAATATATCTTTGTGTTCAAATTTTCAATCGTTAGTAAAGTACTTTTTATTTATCCACTCAAGTTCAAATACAATTTTTCAAATATTAATTCATTCATTAAATTGAAAAATAAATAAATAGTAATGAACAAAAATAATAGTTCAACTGTATACATAGAAAGGAAAATCGTTCATTGTGTCCCTGTAGCGAAATGGACTTCTAATCCAAAGGTCGAGTGTTGAAATCCCACCTGGGATGGCTTAATTTCTGCGAATGTGATTTCTTTCTTACTATACTATTTTATTAGAATAATTAAATTTAATTATTGAATAAAGAGTAGCAAAAATAATAATCCGACACCATATATAGAAAGGAAAATGGAAAATTGCAAGGAAAATCGCTTTCTATTTTGCTACTTAATATTGTGATTCTGTCATATGTATATACATATTTATATTAATTGTAACTATTTAATAAAAAGTAACTAAAATAAAATTTTTCTTTGTTAATTTAAGTAGGAATTTATTTAAAAAGTTTTTTTTATATTACTATAAGTATACAAAAAAAAAAAAATAACGGGCAGTTTTGCCAAAACTGAAGCGAAGAAAAATGATAACGTTAATTAAATTTTGCTCGTGTTGATTTTAATATGTTATGAAGTATTTTTTTCTTTTTATCTGCTTGGTGGCTTAGGTGTAGCGTGCCCGCTTCGTAAGCCCAAGGTTGTGGATCCGATCCCGGCAAGAGTCGGTAGGTTTTCTGGATGCAAAAATCGTCGGATCGTGTCATACGATTATGTGGCATATAAAAGATCCCTTGAGGTATCAATTTGGCTCTGGTACTCTGGGCAAAATTAAATCACGGCAGTATTTAGCATCCGACGAGAACTTGAATTAAATTTCTTGAAGCTTCCAAATTTGGTAGCGTGAGTGTGTAGGTTTTTATGGAGCAAGAGCCAATTTTGGCTAAGCTGAGCCAAACACACGTTAAAATATTAAAATTTTAATAATACATATAAATATTAGTAAATTATAAAATACAATAGTAAATAAGAAATACATAAAATATTAATAATACATACACATAATCTACATGAGTGCATGCACATATAAATTATTCAAACACTAATTAAAACTACAAGTCAAATTAAATATAAAAATCCAATTTTTAAAAGAAAGGCAAATGGATTTTGGTGGGACCAAATATGGTAGCGAGTACCACCACTAGATGGTGCCACTACTGAAATGGCTCTGTATGCTTCGCCCCCCCCCCCCAGTTTTAGCATAAATATTACACTTCGATGTTTTCGTCCTAACTCGCTCGAAATTATGGCCTTTAAAAGCGGAAAACTTAAATTTCTAATTCCAATTAGTAGAAATATATTTTTCCAGTCACAAATTTCTTCCTTGCTTAACTTTTAGAAATTTTTTTGTTTTGAACTAAAGTCGTGACGAAAAATCTGACGGATCGTTCTTTCTAAAGACTAGATAATTTTTTAAAAAGAATTCCAATTTAACCATTCAATTAATATGACATACTTTTATAAAAATAGCTGATTAATTCAAATACAATTAAAATATATTGGTTTTCTCATGTCAGTTTGGTCAGGTAATAATTGAGGTATTCTTTTTGTTCAAGAAATTAGAATTTCTTAATGGTGCTATCATCCACGGGAGTACATTTGTTTTCAAAACTTTAAATATGATTTCGTTTGATATGAAACTAAATTTCTTTTCTGAAAAGTTTTCGAACTCCTTAAAAATTGGCTTAATTTTTTAAAATACTACTGAAGAAACTCTGACAAGAAGTTAAATTCAAAAATTATGGCGGACATCCAAATGGCCGAGTTGTTGAGCATCCGGATGTTAAATTCCTAAAAAAAATTAAATTCAGATTCAAAGAAACATGGATTGTAATGTTCTGTTTTGTAAAAAATAATATTTATATTTTTTAAAAAAAGTCTCTCTCTCTCTCTCTTTTCCTTTAAAAAGGCGTTAATGGAAAAGGCAACACTGAAGATTCAGAAATAGCTTCAAAGTAAAACTTCAACTTCAATCGCAACTTTCACAGTTTCGCGGGTAATTTTTGTAAACAAACTTCGTGTTGTATAAAAAGATGTGTTGTTAAAACTCCGTTATATTCTGGAAGTTCCGTCATTTTTATGCGAAAAATAGTGTTATAGAAAGAAGGCTCATTGATTAACTTTCTTGAATGTTTTGTTATATGGTAATTGTTAGTTATTTCTGAACTATGATATAATGTCTGCTTCACAACAAGAAATTTCGAATGTCAAAAATTTCTTGGAGCAGCAATTTATTTCTATTTCATTAGAATGGGTTGAAGCATGCATTTCATTTATTAATGAAGAGCATGTAAGTGTATTTTTATTACTAATTCGAAATGTTTGTCATTATTAAAAATGTTTTTTGAATTACACCTTCTTTCGTAAATTGTAGAATCAGACGCTATCTCTTCAAGGTCTGAAAAATCTTGTGTATCAACAATGGCTCGATGCAGATCTAGAAGAAATTGGGGTTTCTTCATTGCCTCTACAATTGGCCACCACACAGAAAATGACATTGAATGGGTGCTTTGCTCTCCAGGTTTGTCATTTTATGAATTGTAATAAAAATTTCAATGAATTCCTGAAAATTTATCTATTATAAATATTTTGAGCATAAGTTCAATGTAAAGACTTTCATTTGTGTGCATTGTGACATTGCTTAATTTTGTTTGTTTGTTTAATCCTCTATCATGTTGTTGTTTAAAATCCCCTTGGAGCAGGTGCTTAACGGTGGACCAGTTTACATGTATTTTTTCTTTTGCAAAATTCGTTCTTGGCACTCCTCTTCAGTTAATTTCGTCACTGAAGCTGCATCATCCAACATTTCATTGATAAAGTTGATAAACTTATTGAGTCATCATTGACTCAGATTTTGATAAACCTGTTGCTTCCTGGATATTTGAGTATTTAGTTTTGTTGATTGTTAATAAATTTGTATGAGACGACGCCTTTCTTTTCATGCAACAATTCCAATCCAGGTAATCATCGCAATATTTTTCTGCTAGAGCTTGCAGCCATATTGGTGACATTATATGAAACAAAGCACATGGTTGAGAATTCAGTGCGTACAACACATGTGAAATTGGGGTTGCCAACTTGGTGTGTTATCTTGAATGTTGGCATTTTTGCGATTGTACATAGTAAATATATTACAGCATTACTGAAAATTTTTTTATATATATATAGAGAGAGATGTAGCAAATTCTTAGGATTGTGAAATTTAGATATACTTGGGAGTTTGTATGCTTTATGTTTTTGATCATATTATAGTTCCTAACAGATCCAGAAAAACATTTAAGTATCACTTGATGTTTTGAAATTTATTTATATGGCATTCAATTACGTAACATTCTTTTTAATTTCATCTTACTGAACTCTAGATTCTTTTAATTGATTTTTTACTATGTTATAATATCCTGTTTAGAGGTATTTACTACAATAAATTAAAAAATTATTGTTAGGTCCAAATTGAAATTATTTTATTTTTGAATTTCCTGATTTGAATCTTTTCCTGTTAAAATATGTCTATTACATATTTATAGTCCGACCCCGATTTAACATAGTCATTGGGACTCAATATTTTGTTCGTTAATTCATTATATTGGGGTCTAAACAAAACACAATTTTTTTTTGCTCTTATCTTTTGGAAATTCTATAATATGCAACGATGCAAAAAAAAATGCTTAGTTAGAAATTACGTAATTTTTATTCAACTACTAAAAATACTGTTAGTGAATTATTACGCATCAGTGAATTAGAAATTTTAAAATACTGGCTATAAATGTTTGATAATCTATTTGATTCCCGACTCGAAAGAGTTCATTTTCGACTTTATATAGAGAAGAAAGTACTGCATTATTTACATCCTGCTTCATGGGGTATGTTTTTACAGTTTCCGAACAATGTAAAACATTAAAAAATGTAACAGTTTTGGTAATAGTTTCATTAGTGATTTCTCCATCAGAATCGCTACTCATTGACTCTGACATATCAACAACTTCTTCAACTTCATTTGCACAGATAAGGAAGCCCGTCATCAGATGCAACATATCAATTAAAAAATATTCCCTGCATTGTGGAATGGGTTGATTTTAGGAAGGAATTTCTTATCCTATTCAAAACTCATGCAATAGATTACATTCATGACTCATCTGTATCTGTAAAGTCTAATATAACCCTTTTATGTCAAAATTTGCTGCTCACAAGAAAAGTCTTTTTTTATTCCAGACAAAAAGGATATAACGTTTGAAAAAAAATCCTATTTTTTCTAATAATACCTAATAAAAAAAATTTCCAGCTGTTTAAATAATTCATTTATTCTGTGTTTATTATTTGTTAAATAAGGGTTTTCAACTGGGGACAGAGAAAATTTGTTCATATCCTTAAATATATTCATATTATTTTTAGGCTAATAGATAAATTTGCATTTATGTATTTTGTGCTATAGATATTCTATTGATTAGATATAATAAGAAAGAATAAATATTTGATACAATAAAAAAAATGCAACCAATGTATATAGTTATAGAGAATATTTTATTGATTGTAGGTTGATGGGATAAGAGATGTTGGTCGCCCTGCTTATGTTCAGTTAAAAGAACTAGATCAAAGTGAAAACTCAAATGCTGAATTTTCTGCTGCACCTGAGCAATCTCTTCCTCCTGTATGTCCCTTTTCAATATTAAATTTTTTCATTGTTTAGGTTGCTTATTTTGATATATTATTGCTGCAATGGTAATATGGAAACATTTAAGTGAATTTTCCATTCAAATGAAATTTGAAACAAAATAATCTGATTTTATATTAACTTATATACTGTAAAGTGTGTGTATGCATTCCAACAATGCACACTTTAAGGAATGTCTCTCTCATACTGTGAATATAACCTAAATCGAATTTGCTGACTGTACATTTTAAATCAAGATATAAGCCAATCTAATGATTTTAAAAGAATAACTGTTACTGATGAATCAGGAATGAATAGCATCAAATAGATTAATAAAAAACAGAATTTCAATAGCCACAAGAATTTTAACAAGAACAAAGGTTTTAACTTACCTAACTTTATTCCATGATTGGATTCACACATATACAGCGAATAAACAGCCAGATATTTTACATGAAAATAGAAATATGTGATAATTAAAACATAATTAGATAAATAAAAAATAATTAAATACATTGGAGCAACTTCAGTTCATGAGTCAATACATACTTGATCTGTTTTCTCTTTACATCCTAAAAATGCCTATTGCCTTATTGTATTTTTTTGTTAACTTATTTTATTTATGATTATTAATTTTATATATTTCTCATTGTATACTTTATTTTCTTCATAAATGTATAAGATATTTCCCAGTAAGTTTCATTTATTTATTGTGCTATTTTTAGTAGAATTAAAGTTCCAAGGATAAATTTGAATTAAGTAAACTTAAAACGTTCCAAAGACAAATTTGAATTTACTTGTTAATAACAAAATCTCTTCTTAAAGTGAATTATTTCCTGTGCATCAGAGGAGTATTGAGATTCCTTACAATAATAATTTTTATGGAAAAATCTGTTGACATGCTAACTTAAAATATCTCAATTTGCAAATTTATAATTTCAGTTTTTTTTTTTTTTTTAAGTTTTAAAAAGGAAGTGAGTATGTGATCTCTAAGCACACATGAAATCATCAAATTATCATTTTGTTTTATTATATTTTAAATGAATATTTAACAATTCATTTAAAAGAAATGTATAATACAAGATGAGAATTGTCTTGAATATTGACATATTTTAAAAGTATAATGTTATAACAATTTAATCTAAAACATGTTGCTACAGAAAGTACAATAAAGAATGATTTCATGTTACATTAAATAAGGTTAAAATATTTGATGTTTCATTGTCAATTTTATTAAAGATACTTGCAGTTATAGTTACATATGCTATTTTAAACCCTAAAATAAAATTGAAACAAAACACACTTTAAATAAATATTTTGATAAAATGATATATGAATCAAAATGTTAAGATATATGTATTTAAATTAATGAAATTTCCATTTTTTAAAATTAATATTAAAAATTTCATCAATCTTTTTCAGTAATAGCTCTTGATAAGGAAAACTTTAGATTTTTTAATCTATTAATTTTTTGAATTTAAGCTTTTTTCCCCTTCCTTGCCTAGAAAAACTTGCATTTTAAATATGCTAGACAAGAATATACATTATTAAAATACATGTTCAAATTTTTGTATTATTGACTAGAATTTCTTTGTTTCTGTGGAAATATGTTATCCAAATATAAGTTATATCTAAACAGAGAATTGAAACAAAATACTATATTTTACATATGTATATGTATGTATATTACATTCTACCTGATGTAAATTGCATAATTTTTCTTGTTGGTAGAAATAACTTGTATATTAAACATTATTGCTGTTGATGAAAAATAATAAAAATTCTATTTCTTAAACATAACTTTTTAACAAAGGCAAATCTTATAAAGTCTAACAGTATTAAATTGATTATTTGTGCCTATATCATAGCTATAACTGTTATTATTGAAGAATTCTAAATTTTGTTCATCTAGTTTTATATTTTAATACATTTTTTTAAAGTTAATGTACTTTAAGACTATTGAAATGTATAATCACTTAAAAAGAGACTAACATACCTGATTTCATTAATGTAGTGGGAAAGCAAACCTACCAGAATGTTAATGTTGAATTTGACTGATGGATGTACTCAAATCCAAGGGATGGAATATAAACCCATTAATACCCTTTCTCCAAATTTGCCTCCTGGTACAAAAGTGAGTGTTGAAAAAATATGTAATGGTAATTTTTGTAATGGTATTTTTTGTAATAGTTATAGTTTTAATATTTCTTGTATGTAATAAAATTAACTGCAAGATTTTCTATGTAATTGTGATTGAAGTCTATGAAGAGGAGGTCAGATGTGATATATCATATTTATTCAATTCTAAACCGCACATCAAAATCTCAACACATTTTTGTGATAAAATTAAAAGTAGTGTAACTTGATTCATTGATATTCAATATTTACAAAGTTAAAAAATTTTAAATTAGAATTAATTAGAGGTGAATAATTATTTTTCTATTTCAACTGCCCCCATCCTATGAATTTTCCTGCCTTCGATTCTAAACTGTACTCAGTTTTCATTAGCATTAACATTGGGGGGGGGGATTGCACTTAGATTTGAAAAAAATGTGGTACATATATGTATTTTCTCCTAAGTATAATTATTTCTACCAATGTTGGACCAATCCTTTTTGCAATTTGTGTTATATTATTACATTACTGTTTTATTTCCCTTGGAATTTTACTCTGACAACTAATTACATTTCGTGAAGTATTATATTTAAGTGACTGGTTAAGCATTATTGAAATTGAAATCTTTTAAGCAAAAGTTATATGTATTTTTATCTTTGACTCTAAAGTGTTTAGTACCATAGATTAAATATGTGTTTTTTTTTTAATTTGTAGGTTTTAATACAAGGACCTATTGATTGTAGATTAGGTGTTTTGTTGCTTACTTCAGAAAAGATAAGAATTTTGGGTGGTGAAGTTGAGAATAAGTTAACTAAATTCTCACGTAAAGCTATTTTGAGAGAAGCATTGTAAGTGTATATTATTGGGACTTTTGTAAAAATTAAATTGATGCAATTAAATTTAAAAAAATTACTCTTATTTACCATTAATTTTTCTAAATAATTTTTAAATTATATAATATGTTTTTTATTTTATTACTAGTATTTTTTTAGTAAATATAAATTAATAAGAAACACATCAGTTCTGAGAAAATAATTTGAAATATAAAAATATACTCAAGGGTAAATTTTTGAATTCTTTAAAAAAAACTAGATAGAAATGAAAATTAAGCTCTGTACATTTTTTTATTTAATAATGTAGCAATTTAGTCACTGACTATTCATTTGTATGTTCACATTTCTTTATTCATCCTCAAGTTTGAAGAATTTATTAGTATGAAATACATGCACTTATTATAATTTAATTCATATTTACTATAATAGTTAAAGTATTTCATTAGTTTCAGTTAGTGGTGTAACGTACAACCCTGCGTTGCAGGGGGGGGGGCAAGGGTACTAGGGATCCCAAAGTCTGACTACCACGGAGTACCTATCCTTTGTAAAATCCAACTTGGGGGCCCAAAACCTGAGTTTGCAGGGGCCCCAAATGCTCTCTGTTACACCACTGGTTTCAATCACTGGAATTTTATGATTACAATTTTTTTTAAATTTTATTATCTTAGTTTTTATTTTTATTAAAGCAATTGAATAGTCTTGTATCACTGATAATTGCATAAAATGTTGATCACTTAATTTTATGGAAGGATAGAAATATTTATATTTTCTATTCAGACAACTTCCACCTGAAGAAGACGCTGAAACAAATACTGATGCTCCTGCCAATTCTGAAACACTCATTACAGAAGAAAATCAGCTAAATCCTACTGCATATGCTCCTGAAAGCCATGTTACTTCACAGCAGTTTTACACTAATCCTTCACGATTTGTGCAATCTAATGCAGCATCTTCACAAAATCAAAGGATAGAAACAAGGATTGAAAATAATGTATATCGTAACCGTTTTGAAGACAGAAATCCTGCAACAAGTTCTTCAAGACAACAAAACATTTTCATGTCTAGAAATCGGAATAATGCTGATATAAATAATTTGGGCAACATAAATAATTTAGAAGCTTTTGAGGAAGAAGATGATTTTGAGCAAACTTTAGATTATGGTGTACTGGATGAATTAGAAAGGGAAAATTTGAACAAATCTGATGTAAGGATATTTCATTTCTCATTTAGCCTTTAAGTAATTTAAATTTCCTGAGTACTGATGTATGATTGAGCATGGTTTTAAATAAAATTATTTAGGATGTTGAAATCAATCATGAAGAGCTTGATATTTGGGATGTAGATGAAGATGTAATTCAAGATGTGATGGCATTTCAAGATGAAAACCCTGGATTTCAAATGCCTTCTTTTGATGAATATTCTGATGATACAAATGCTTCTAGTAAGTAATAATATGTGTATGTGAGAGGGAGAGTATAATTAATTTATAATGTATCCAAAATTCTACTTCCCATTTAACCCTTATTTTCGTGCTTATATACTCATTTAAAATTCAACGGCTAGCACTTTCTCAGAAAAGATCATTCACAACCTTAAAATTCCATGCACATTTCAGTTCCTTTTATCATCTTAACTAATCTACCTGAACTAAAAGATGATGTATTATCAATAATTTAAATCAAAGGTTCCCAGACTTTGTCGCATTGACCCCTTGCCATGTTTTTCTGTTTGGGGTAGACGCCTGCTTAATTAATATTGAGTTTTTGCAAATGTATCAACTTAAATGTCTTTTTGTCAGCTGGTACTACTACTACTTTAAAAGAATTAATTTCTAACTGTAATGAAGTTTGGTGTTTAAGACTTATGAAACACATGTTAATTAATTAAATTAAACCTTAATTAATACATAAAATAACTGATCAACAAAAAAATGTTTAAAATGGGAGGTATGAATCTTGTGCTACAATAAAAAATTTCCAACATTTGGTATCAATCTTGTCAGGTTTAACCCTAGATTTCCTCTGTTAGTAGCGTCCTGTATTTATTTTATTATTATTTTGAGATTGGCAACTACGCTGAAACTCCTTCTCACTGGGAAAAGCAATTAAAAACTTTCTTATGATATTCCATAATTCAGGACAAATAATAGGTTTGTCTTTTTAAAGCCAAAACTACTGATATCCCTTTCTAAACTTTAATTTAATATCTTCGTTAGTGCTTATTCTGATCAGTTCCTATTGTAATATGACTTTTTTTTTTCAATGTGACTATATGAATTGTGCTTACCATAGTCAAAGCATTCTCAAATCTAGTTTCAAAATCTGAATAAAAGGTTTTTAAATGTTGAATGTAGGTTAAAACGTCCTGACAGATTTCTATGACAAATTGAGAAATTAAGAAAATTCAAAACCTCCAGTATTATACTTCTTTACCTTATTTCGGGAAAGAAACGCTGAAATGGTTCTTGTTTTAACAAAATTTATGCTGTTACCTAGTAAGTGCAAATTAACCTTATTGAATTTTGTAAATAAATCTGTTAAATAGGTAAAATTTGGTTTCCACTTAATTAAATTTTCTTTTGAAATTAAAATCACAAATCAGTTTAATGAGAGCTACTATATTAAACCTCCACTTAACGCCTCATGGACTCCCAAATCATTTTTTCGCTGATGTGGACCCCTTGCAGGACATCATAGACTCCTGGCGGTCAATATTCCACTTTGGGAATCACTTCATTTAAATAAACATACAACACAATCCTAAATCAGGGGCAGTTGACATTGGCTTGCATTGCCGAGAGAATGTTGAATGTTGCCTTTTTGACTGAATAACCAAAAAGTCTCTATACTCTGTCAAAACATTACATGTATATAATGGAATTAATACATAGAATAAATAATTTTTATATTTAAGCCAAAGTTTGTGCTTCATTCAAATTTTTCAAAGCATCTTGTATGTCCTTATACTTACATGTTTCATTTTTAACTTCTGGTTTTCTGCGTAGAATTAAATGCAGTGAATTGCTTAAGTAATCTTGAAGATATAAATAATTTCAAGTTCAAGAATAAATCAAAACCTATAAAGAGTTATACATAATTAATAATGCATATGTTTGTTTTTCTTTGTAAAAATAAATTATTTTATACTTATTTTAATTCATATTTCTTGTATTCTAAAATTAACTGTGTGAAAACAATATTTATAAAGTCTGACCTGTTTATGAAAAAAATTATATTGAGAAAAAACATCAAGCCTTTACTTCCAATTTTTTATTTTATTTATTAACAATTTTTTCAACTTTGCATTTCTGCTTAGGTAACACAGGAATTTTTTTTCCTTCTTAATTTATTTTAAAACGTTGAATTTTAAATTATTTTGTAATTTTTGATGATATTTATTTGAGAAACTGCATTTAAAAGTGTTAAAATCTGTTTTGATATATTTTTCTCGTGTATTGTAAAATATTTTATTTTTCATGTTACTTTGAGGGATATAATTTGTTTATTTGAGATATAAAATGTTGAACACTTTATATTTTATTATAAAATTATTGAATTTTTATCTATGTTGACTCTTTCATTAAGCTTCTGATTCATTCATTATTTTAGAGGTCGACAAAAGTAAACCTTTCACATACCTTTATTCTGCTCTTAAGAACCCACTATCAAATTGTACTGTAACCATAAAAGTAAGTTATTTTCAAATTATTACATATTTTCTGTTTTCTTTGGTATTAATTTTTTATTTTTTATATATATATTTTTTTTAAATTAGGAATTTTATTTTCATGTGTAGTGAGTTATATAAATCTGAATTAAAACTTATATAAATGGTTTTCGTGTACATTTAAATATTTTGAAAGATTTTAGTTCTTACAATTTTTAAGCAGAGGCTTTTTCAATAAACTGGAAGAAAAATTATTTTTTCTCTCTCTTTTTACAGGGTTTTATCATAACTGTTTTATCAAAATTAGAATGCACAGTTGATAAAGGGTGGAGTTTAATGGTAAAAATAAATGATGGAACTGCTAGTTTAGATGTAAATATTCATGATAAGGTAAATTATGATTATTTTTCATGAAAAAATGCTTTTATCTTTAGTGTTTAAAAAAATCTTGAAAATGATGACTTCTGTGGCGTGTCTTAAAAAGAAATACATTTCAGAATATATTGTGTAAAAAAAATTTAACTCTACTTTTTTTTTCTTACAACTGTTTTAACTTACAATAGAAGACATTTTTGCATATTTAAAAATATAATTAAAATGAACATAATTATTAATCATTTGTAATTACTTTATTTTGATTAATATAATTCTTATTTGCCTAATATTAACTTTCAGCGAGTAATTTGTTTTGAAATGAATTTCTTTGCTAACCTGAAATGTTTTTTAACACAGATATATGAAATTTTAGTGAGTTATGTAATGTAAATAAAATGTTGGTTTAGAAGATTTTCTAAAATAATACTTGACTCATATTTAACTCTTAATTTCACCTAACTTACATTCACCACAGATAAAACTGAAAATGTAACTGAACTATTCATTCTGCCTGTGGAAAAAAAATGCTAGTCCTTTATTACAATAACTATTTATATGCAAGCTGAAAAAAAAATTTAATACTTCAAAGGGGGGAGGGAAGAGAGCATAAATATAACCATATTTTTTCTGCTTGCTTTAGCTGTTTTCATTGAAGCTATATTGTTTTTTTTTAATGACAATATGCCCTTTTATAAATTTTTCTCTCTATTCCTTGTGTATTGTGATTTTTTAACCATGAGCTTATTAATTTGTTTAAAATTAATGTCAAAATTTTTATGAAATTATTTCATTTGTTGTTTAGTTATGATTTTTTTTTTTATATTCAAAGGTTCTGACTTATTTGAATAAGTAATTATTTTTATTTTGAGTATTGTTATTGAGTACTATCTTTTAATTCTAAGCCTTTGTACTAAAGTATCATTGCTCCTGTCAGAATCAATTATTTAACAAATTCAACTTACTAATTTAAAATCAACCATTACATTATTGGATTGATTTGACAGATTATAATTAATATATTATTTATCCCGTATTGAAATGCGAGATAGTGTTTACTGCAAATCAGTTTATAATTCTGATGGTTGTAATTGTGAGAAAATAAAAACTTTCACCACATTTCACAAGCTGGTTTAATATTCAATTATATGACATAAGTGGTGGTCAACTTCAAAAATTTTTGACCAAAATTATTAAAAGATCAAACTATATTATAAATTGAACTAAAAAAGGTTTTTCTAATACAAATTCACAATCAAAATCATATTTGACTTTATATTTATAAAAACGAACATCACTAATAAATTCAGATTATTAATTATAAATGTTTAATTTACATACTCAGCTTATCATTTAGCATGTTTTGTTCTCATATATAAATATTGGGTCTGTGAAGATTTTACTACTTTCTCTAAATGCAAGATATTTTGAATGATTTTATAATTTGTGTTATAATTATGTTTATTCCAAAAGGAAACTGCAGTTTTAATTAATATAGTATTTTGTCATTCTGTTATAGGTGTTGGAAGGTATCATAGGTATATCAGCTCCAGCTATGGTGGTTTGTATAATTTGACTATGATTTTTAAAAAAATTATTCTTTTTGTGCTCAAGCAACGATTACATATTTTTCTCTTCTAGAAAATGCAGTTACAAGCTGCTACAAACCCAGACAAACGAAAAGAAGTAATGGAGGTATAAAAACTAAAACTTTTTTTGAAAATTATGCTATTAAAGCCTATGCCCTGGTTGAATCAAAGACTGAATAAGTTTTTTCAATGCTTTAAGATAAAAGTAACCTGACAAAATTTGAGCAAACAAATTACCTATAATCAAGAGATTTTTTTTCAAAGTAAACATATGGATATAGAATTTAGGTGTTGGCATTTTTATTAGCATCAAAATTACATTAATATGCATATTGTGGTTAAAAAAATACATTAATTTACAACAATATTACTCGTATCTCCTTGAAAGTAGTACCCTTGGGCTGTCATACACTTTTTCCTATGATTTTGTTACTGTGTGCAGTATTGTGGAATCTCTCCTGAGATGGTGTGCATCTGGTCCATCATAATTTGTGTAATATCCTCTGTAGACTGAAATCTTGTTCCTTTTTTCTCTGGTACCTGGGAATTTCTGAGCTTTTTACCGTAAATTTAATGCTGTATTGCTATTCATATATATATATTATCATTTTATTAAATACAAAAATTTGACACCACTCACTGACACTTCTGCTGGCGACTGACAGCTTTTATTGGTAGGAGAAAAAAAATCATTCGTGCTCATTAGAATGTCTCCCCAGCTTCATTTGTATATGCATGAAAAGTTATGTTCAGTTATCTTCTGAATACTCCTTGTATGCAACTTTTTGGGATAGAAGAGGTTTTGAAAAAGGAATCATTAGTAAAAGATAAAAAGTTGGATGCTGAATTTTAATTTTATACTTTCATATATAATTGGGAGAGTTGTTTGATATAAGTTTCAATTATTTTTAAGTACCTTTTAAGTTTTTTTTCTCTGAAGTGGCTACTAAGCATCATGGAAAAAAATTGTCTTTTACCCAAATTATAATTTTTTATTTTGTATTATTTTCTTATATGATCACCTGTTACCTAAATTATTATATATATATATATTCAGTATGTAGTATTCAGTTACATAAATACTTATGAAGTTCATAAAAATAAAAATGAAAAACAGTTGCCTTTTTGTAAATAAGATGTTTTTAAATTTAAAAGAAAATTTTTTGAATGTACTACATAATTAAGCTATTGAAGTACAGAGTGGCCATAATTAAACTGCAAGTGTTCAAGGAGTTCTGGAGCGAAAACCACTGGAAATATTCCAGTGAGATTTGGTATCTACACGTTTCAGTACATGCACAAATCAAATATGCAAAGAAAAAAAATCGTAATTTTCACCCGATAGATGGCGCTGTACCGTATTTCAACGCTCATCGGTGGTATAAACAACTTCCAAAACCGAGAGACAGAGAATAATGACATTCTAAGAGGCATATAAACAATATGAAACATTACTTACAGTTTATCAAAATTCCATACAATTCGCTTCAGTAAATGAATTTTTACAGTATCATGTAATCACAAATTAATGTATATTAAGATCACAAATTAAACAATCCATAAAGACGCTTTGGAAAACCATTATTTATTCAATGAAATTATCACATGGTGTGCTCAATATGAGAACTACCAGATGCAACCACATGCTGAAAAAGTAAGACAGCATGATCCACTGTCACTTACAATGCACGTTCCTTCTTATTCAGAGTCATGATTGACCATTACTCAATGTGATCTTGTTTTTATACTGTTTGATGGGCTTAGAATTTGCATATATGCCGTCGATAAGCATTGAAACATGACACAGCGCCATCTATTAGGGTGAAAATGGCGATTTTTTTTCTTTGCATATTTGACTTGCGCGTGTTCTGAAACATGTAAATACCAAATTTCACTGAAATATTCCCGGTAGTTTTTTCTCCAGCACCCCTTGAACACTTGCAGTTCAATTATGGCCACCCTGTATCTTTTTTTACAAAACAGCAACATAACACAAACTTTTATTTATAAAATTTAAGAGATATTATGAAATGTTAGTGTTGATGTATGTAGAGCAGCAGTTCTTAAACTTTCAATCACCACGTGACATTGCGGTTCCCTAAAATTTTAAGCATTCCACCTTGACTCTGAAAACGTGACTAATTAATTTAAAGGTCCCTCAATAATCTTAAGACTGCCTCTGTTACATATGGAGACTTTTTCAACACTTATTTTTTTCCTTAAAAAACAGTAAGCATCCAATTTAAAATATTATAAAATACAAACTTCAAATAAAATAATGTACTTAACAGTATTAATTAAAATTTTCAATGAGAATGGTGCTGCATTTCTTTCACATGTGCTGGTTTATCAGGTGTAACATTTGAAATCTGTCTCAATTCCAGTTCTATGCTTTCTAGACAGTTATTTTTAAGATAAAAAAAGAGTTGAAAATGCTCTTTCTCATAAATAAATAGTTTGGAAAGGAACATTAAATCATCAAGACCTTTGTTGACTCCTAGAAAGGTATTGGGGACCCTCGGGGGTCTGCAGACCACAGTTTAAGAACCACTAATGTAGAATATTGTATAAAAAAATGTGAAAATACCAAAATTCACGGATCTTTTAAATATTTTTGAATTTGACTGAGGAAGAATATATTTTAGTTATATCAGATTATAAAACATTTTATCTAATCTTAACAATATATTCTCTATCTCAAATTTTGCCTTAATCCTTTTGATAGTTAATATAGCTGAGAGATATAAATTGCAAAAAAATATTATAAACTAATTGAGAGAAGTTTCAGTGAACTTTTTAATATTTTAACATTTCTGATTTCATTCCTGATTATTGTGTTTAATCATTTTTTCTTGTTTTAATTTCAGGCAATTTCTAAATGTAAAGTTACTCTTCAAGAATATAACTGCCTGATGGATGTAAAATTTTCTGCAGGTACTAAACCATGCCTTGTGAAAGCATATCCTGTTAATGAATTGCATGTTCAGCAGCTTCGCAGAAGAGTTGAGGTTAATTCATGATTAGTATGTAAATATTATATAATAAGTATGTATATATTTGTAATAAATTATTATTTTATGAAGAAATAATTAAAAGTGCTCTTTTATTGCTAATATGTTTGTAAATTATGTTATGAAAAAATATTTCTGGAGCATCAGCATGTTATTTCGCCTTTTTCTGCAACTATTATTATATCTATTCAGAAAAACAAATGTCTGAAAAATGTATACATTTTCTCATTTTCTTGATTAATGTAATACTGTTTTGTTGAACAATACATAACATATTAGAAGCAATTTTATCTCAATATCACCTTGTTTTACATGAATATTTATTCATGGTGTTTTTTTGCTAAAACAAATGAGTGATGATGAAGGGTGAAAGATGCAGCTTCATGAATTCAAGACCATGAGGAACCAAAGGTTGAAGTTTGCCTCATGCCTGCAATGCATTTTGCTGAGCATATTGGAATGGCCTTCACGCCTTGGGTGGCCCTACCAAGAGAACACACTTCCAACATACTTCACCTATTCTGCACAGGAATTGTCTCCTGCCATGATAAAACAGCAATGCAGGACTTTGGGGAGAGCCGCTTGTGTGGCCATTCCCAGAGGAAGTAGGAAAAAGTATAAGCATAACTTTATTCATAATAGTGAGGCCCTTTTGCCTTTTTTACACCAGAGGAATGCCTTGCAGAGATTTCATGTCCTCTCTGTCTCCCAATGCTAAGTCTGCCTTAAACCTGATTAATGCAAAGATTAAACAGCTTTATTAGGTAATTAGAAGAGAATGCTGGAATAGCCTGTGTGAAGGTCTTGACTCATGTACTTCTAACATAAGACTCTGGAAATTGGTAAAGAACATTGATAGAATGCAGCCTCAGGTTGAAAAGACCAATGCATTTAGTAATTCTGGTGGCTCTTTGTGCAGTGACAATGAGTTAGAGAATTTATTGGGCAGACATTATCAGAGAGTAGACTTTCTTTTAACTTTGAAGACAAACTAATAGCAAAATCAGTGAGAGATTTTATTCATAAGCACTGTAATCCCTGTAGATGCAATTCTGTTTTTAACAAGGATTTTACAATGATAAATTTGGAAATTGCTTTCCAGGAAATGGATTTTAACAAATCTCCTGGCATTGATAGACTACATGGTCAAATGTTGGTCAACTGGGCAGAAGTTTTCTCCTTGATATTTTTAAAACTTCTTGGAACACTGGAAAGCTCCCTGGGGATTGGAAAGAAGCCCTCTTCATTCCCATTAGGAAACGGGACAAACTGGCTAATAACTCCAACAGTTATAGACCAATCGCACTTACCAGCATCTCGTGCAAACTCTTGGAAAGGATTGTCCTGTGTAGACTTTCTACTTATCTTAACAAAAAAAACTTAATACTTCCCAACCAATTTGGTTTTAGGAAAGGTTACTGCATAATGGATCAAATCTTATATTTTAGCCAGAAGATTAAAGATGCCCATAATCTCAGATCCACAAATCACACAGGACCTGCCTTTCTCCATCTGTCGAAAGCCTTCTACAGAGTCTGGAAATACAAACTTGTATGCAAACTTTACAGCACTTACGGGAGAATTCTATCTTGACTTGTTGTCTTCCTAAGGGTCAGGTATATTAGATTAAGTTTAAAGGCACCATCTTGGGAAAATTTTGATTGAGCCAAGGTATTCCAAAAGGATCTGGGCTCAGTCCCATTTTGTTTTCCTTATTTAATGCCAGAATTGAGGCTGATGTCTAATCACTGTATGGGATTGTATACTGACGAAATAATAATCTGGAGCAGAAATACAAGTTTAATTAATGCTCAGAACAAAATTAGTTTTTGAGATTTGTTACCAATTTATGTCGGTACAAACCTCCTAACAAAATTTGGAGTTGGAAACTTTAATGGTACATGAAAAATTCTGAGCATGCAAATACCGAAATTCAATTCAAAATTAATTCAATAATATTATGCATAAAATATGAATGTGAGTTTATTAATGGATAAGAGTGATTCTGCCAACTACCGTCGACTGCCATATCCTTATGGTTTATTATTTACTATGACTGGTTATGGTCATAAACTCATGGATGTTGTTGCTTTTATTGAATCATGGATTCAAGTCAATGCCATTAAATCAGCGATACTCAACCTGCGGCCCACCGAACCTTTTTCAGTGACCTGTCATTTCCCATTGCTCTGAGAAATTCATTTATTTATGAAAATATGGAGGGAAATTCTTTGTTAAAAAATCAAATCTATCAATTTTACTTTTTGCTGTCGCATGGGTGCGAATTAACATCCCCCCCCCCTGATTAGTGATAATTGACAACAGTGGTGTAGTGACCATTTTATGAGTGGATATAACTTTTAACTATCTTTCATATCTTGCAAGAAAAAAATATTCGATTAAATAGATTATTTCAAGACGATTTTGAAGTTGACTTTTTTATAGTGAAAAACAAGCATGGCTCTGTATTGCTTAATTTGTATCACGAAAGTGTATTTAAAAAATACCAATAAACAGGAATCATTCAATGACACTTTTCCTCGAAGATCTCTTTCAAGAGATGATAAATAGGCTTTCTTGAATAATCTTTACAACAGCAAAAAAATATTTGTCAGTGGTAATGTGTCTTAGCGATAACAAAGGCACCCTATGAAATTTTTATATCATTGATAATCATATGAAACCGTTTACTGATGCAGAAATTGTAAAAGAATGATTCTTAAATGCTTCCAATTTAGAAAAATTTAGCGACAAAAATAAAAAATATATGAAAAATAATAATTTTAAAAAAAGCAAGAAGCGAGTTTTAATATTTTGATCAATTTTGACATTTTAAATTCTTTATGTTTTCTTGGTCTTAAAGCATTTATATCCCCCCCCCTCCCTCCATTAATTCTCATGTTGCGGTAAGTCTCACTGCCTTTTCGCAATCAACGCTTGAACAGATTTTGATCTCGACTGACTCACTTTTGAACATCACCGACCTTTATGTAGTTTCATAGAAATTTCCAGAATGGTTGATCCCACACACATTGACTTCTCGAAGGTTCTTTGGTAAAATTATTTTTCGCCAAATCTGACACCAAGGGAATAAAAGTCGCCAATCTAGTAACTCTTATCACATCTTCTGGGGTTGCTAAAGTCTTGTTTTTCAAGCTCATGCTGGGAAGCTCACTTCCCCTGCAAAACTCAATTTTTCACAAGTAGTGTATCACTTCAGGAAAAACAACATACATTTGTGTTTCAATGTTAACATTGTGTATTGTGGAAATTCTGAACAAAATACTGTGCCCGTGAAAATGTAATTCTCATCACTGTGTTTTTGTTAAAATTAGGAAATCTATCGTCAGTAATTCATTATGTAACTAACGTAGTTTAAATTTGCCATATTAATGCTGTTACTGAAGTTTAGGAGCTTGTTCGCTTCTCTGCCGAAGGAATATTGTTGCTGGAAAGGTGTTTTTTAGGCCAAGAGAGAATACTCTTTTAATAATGTTTAGTAAATATAAATGACCTTCGCGACAATAGATGCACTTAAACCTGGAGATTTATTTTAAGAGACTATTCCAGAGGCTTCCAAAATAGCTTCACAGCCTGTATAAAAATGATGCAGGGGAGCAACATTTAACAATGATTGTACATTTCATTTGCTTTATGCGAAATTCTAATTCCGGATTTGAATTGCTGTGTTTTATATTTGTGTGATTTTTCGAAAATCTGCTATTGTAGATTTCTACATCTGTGATATTTTCTCGGTTATTAAAAAAAAAACTAATATTATTAGAGAGTTCCAGAAAATTTTACGATTTACCAAAGAACCTGCCTGTTAATTTCGTGGACTTTTATTGCATTTGAAATGACGCGACCAACCAAGAAATAATATTTATGTCCCCGTTTTCCAGTAATTTGAGGTCCAGTGGTCATGATCACGAACTCGAGGCCGGCGTTGTCGACTCGAGAGTTCAAAATTCTAGTGCCACTGAAGACCCACAGTGTAGAGGGGTTATGTACATTAAATCTGTCTAGGTTCAAAGCCCTCCCGCTACCATAGTATGATAATTTGAAGAGGTGTCATCCTCGTCACTTGTCGGTGTTTCAAAGTTACGAGGTCCGTCGTTAATCTTGTTGCTTCAGAATGCGATGCAAATTAAAATAAAATCCAGCCATCTTGAATTCGTGAATGCAATGTAAAATTCATGGAATGTTCATTTTCCTCCTAAAACCTAAACCAGGAGTGGTTAACCCATATGACCTTGCGAACAACTTTGGAAAATCATTATAACCCCGTGGACTGCTTATAAAAATATATACCTTTATGTTAGATTTGGATCCACATTACTAACATTTATTGAAGTGAAAATTTAAATCAAAATGATGTATTACTACTGTTTTTAGTGTTTTTTCATTTATACAGACATAGATAATGTAATAATTATAATTCAATAGTCAAATAATGTTTAATTTATTTAATTAGTGAGATATTTGTTTCTCACTTCTTTCACTTACTTTTTGCAAGTCGATCCAATGCGTGTATTTGCACATCGTAATTGGTGTTGTAGGTTTTCGTCTCATAAGTTTGAATGCGATTTTTATGTTTGATAAATTTCGTTTTCGAAGAGAACGATTCGCAGGTGTAAGTTGAAAAGAAGTCACTAGAATCAAGTGTGATGCTGCGGCATATCCTCTATAATACAATACTACCCACTTCTAAGTATCTATAAAAGCAGAAGCAACGTGATAAAACAGAAACAATTGCGGGATTTATTTGATACAAAACATTGCACTAAAAACAAAAATAATGTACAAAATAAGCGCATTTTGTAAAGTTGTCGAGAACATCGCGGACCACAAAATTATTCAAGGCTGGCTGCATGCAATTTAAATGCAATAAAACACATTCGAAAGATCAAAAATGAAGATTTTTCTGAAATTACCATTTCTCTCTGATTTCTGAAAATATTTTTGTCACTATTAATGATTCGCTTGTGGATCTTCAGATCTTTTAAAAAATATTTAGAATATTTTCAATGTGATGGGGAGAAAATATGTAATTCTATTTTTTTAACATTCGAATGGACTTCATTGTATCAAATCGATTAAATAGTTCTTGTTTCATGAAAAAAGAATTTTCATTAAGATTAACATTACGTTCACGAATTAAAAATGGTACGTAAATTGAACCTGGACGGGAAATGCAAATTATTAAAATCTGCTTTTATTGCTCAACAAGCACATTTTAAAATTTTAACTTTGCATTATATAAAGTAAGATCAGTAGGTGAAGAGAGTTTGGCATACCAATTGAACTGACATTGTTATAAAAATGACTACGTTTATTGATCTATCAATTTACTATCAAGCAATGTCCTAAACCGTGGGTGCAATCAAATTAAATGGCTACCCTAAATTGCTAACACAAATAAGTTTGCACTTGTGATCCGATGTAACAGCATTCGTCAGGTCTCGCACGGGTCAACTAGATATTCCGGTCTTTAGCTTCTTTTCAAGAACACCAAGGCTTCCGATAGTCACTTCACCAATCTCACTTTAATAGCTGCCTAACGTCTAACTGTAACACTCACTTTGCTAGAGTTTAAATTAACATTAACATAAAATCAAGTTTTCTCTGTAGAAAGCTGTTTTAAATTCAAAAAACAGTTAAAGGTGTATCTTTCCCCAAGAGGATTTGTAAAAAGGCGCGAATGGGACCCGTCACCAAGGACACCTTAAGGCATGGGCTCACCCTCGGTGGGGACCTCGTTTCGTTCTCGACTCGGTCTTAACAAGACCATGAACTGAATAATTTTAGTGTTAAAAAATTATTCCCGTTCGTATTCTCCGGAAAACAGGGAATGTTAACTGGCAACAGTGGCATGGCCGTTATCCATGCCAAAGCCCAATACCATAAACAATCATTCAACTCATTTAGTCGAAATGCCGCCATCGGTTGAGCCTGGTTTGTGAGATTGCTAGTTGAGCACATTTATTTGTTTCATATTACCGTTTGTACGAATATTTGAGAATGCATGCTATATACGAAGGGTTGGCAACCTATGGCACGCAGTACAATTCTCCTTAGCACTCTGCACTACTCTGCAAATTTGTCAATATTTGAATGGATGGAAGTTAGTAAATTTTTAATGTATTCGACAGATATCTTAAGAATTTCGGACACTTACGGAATTACGAAAAACCTGGAAGATGACTCAAAAAATAAATTTACAACTACTTTGTAAATTATTGAATGTCATTGATGGAAAGATTTAATTGTTTGAAGAAAGAAAATTTCATGTACTCTATTTTTCGCGCTTTTGGTCTTACATATCTAAATAAAAAATCTTTCCTCATATGAAAAATATTCCGAGAGTCCGCAAAGATACTGAATGCTCAAAATTGTGCCAAATTGAAAGTCACACATTATACCCCTGATTTTGCGATATGAAAGTGAAGCGATGCACAAGCACTAGGTTCGCATTAAATTTTTTATTTAACTAAAATGAAGGGAAGTACTTATATTTTTGTTGTCTATTTCTTATTTTTATAAATATGTTTAAAAGTACTATACGTACAATTTTAATTTTTATTGTTTTAACACGCTTTTATAAGTTTCACTTGCATGTAACGGAATCTTGGAACTCGATTTTTACCCACTTTAAAAAGTCAGACTAATTCGAAATTTTGCACACTTGTCAAGGACCGATGACAATACAATAATTTCATAATTTTGTTCCATTGTCCTTATCAGGAGTAGCAATATCCATATTTGGCGACAATACCATATACCACTTCCAGATTTGGCGACTTATTGCATATACCATCTTCAGATTTGGCGACTAATCCCATATATCATTTCCAGATTTGGCGACTAAAACATTAAGGTGCAACCCTAAAAAACGAATACACTTTCGGTTTCCAGAAATAAGACAAATAAAAAATTGTTCTCTCTCTCTCTTTATGTGAGAAAGGGAAGGGTGGGTGTGTGATAAAAATTTCTTAACATAATATAAACAATTGTCTAGTTGTTCTGAAAATGGAAACAGAAAGAAAAAAAAGACTGGTTGCATATTGAAAAAAAAAACAATTTATTTTCTAACTGCTAATTATTTTTTATTTTTATAAAGCAATACGTTTGGAAGTGATGATACGAATTAACATTATAGCAAAACGTTTAAAAGGAGACAATACGATTGACACTTACTATTTTACTATATTTTTATTAATTCGCTTTCTTATATGTCTGTCCGGGTGGAATTTTGTAATTGATTTTAAATTGACTTCTCGATGAGCTAGACTTGAAATTTTGACCATGGCTCAGAAGTGGATGACAATGCATGAAAATATGAAAAAAGGAAGGGGGGGGAACGAAAAGAGGAATTTTGTACTTTTTAGTCCGTTATAAAAACATGGCACATTTAAAAAAAATTTTAATTCGAATTTTTTCTTCTTTAACACTTTTATTAGTTTGACCTGTATTTATAGAGGCGAAATCTTTGAAATATAACGATACGGGACTAATCCTAGGCCCCGTTAGCGGAGAGAATAAATATCCTTCAGACCCGTTAATTAATATGCATTGAAGAGCAATACCAATCCCAGCATCCACGTAATTCCAGCTCCAAATATCAAACTCAAGGATAAATTCAATAATGAATAAATGATAGTTTTAAAAAACGCGCTTTTATTGTAGATCGAACTAAAAAATGAAAAATAAATCATAGTTTTAAAAAAAAAACTAAAAAACACGCTTTTATAGTAAATCGAACTAAAAAGTAAAATAATTCTTAATATAAAAATAAAATGATTAACGAGAAAATTAATGTCATTAGGGTAAAAGCGTGGGATGCTCTATATCATGCATGTTAAACACTCGGCCCGCCATGACTTTTAAAGAAAATTTTAAATATCGAGCTATTAAAGTTTTTTTTTTTTCATTTTGAAAATTATTGAGGTGAACTTTTTAAAATTTACAACATAATTACTTGTTACTTATTCTTATTTTAAAAGAAATCTTATTTGATTATAAAAATAACCTTTAGATTAAAAATTAGTGAGAGAGCATCTTCTTAGTGGGTCTGAATAAACTACATTTATGTCCCAATGTGTGGCACGCTGAATCCTATTGGTAGATTGGTTTGGCACGTCAGAGCTAAAAGGTTGCCGACCCCTGCTATTTTCCGTCTATTCTTAGAAATCACAGGTAGCGCCTACTTTTGCATAAGGGCCTCAGAAAGGATTGCTCTGGGCCTAGGGACTCAAGAAAAGACATCCCTGCCCATCACAAACGTTTAAAAGTTATGTCATTAGCGTATAGAGAATGTCATATCTTGTACTTTTCGTTTCTATTTGAATTAATCATTTTTTTTTTCCGTATAAGATTTATTTCATCTCGAATACAGTAATACTAAATGGAATCTTCAATTATCATGCCTTTATCTTTTTCAAGTTAAAATGAAATAACTAAAAGCTTATTGAACATTTTAAGGATGCATCATGATTAATAGATATATATGTCATAGAGTCATTTAGATTTCTATCAATATTTAGGTATAACTTTTTTTTTGAAAGAATAAAAAATGTCGCGATCTCGAGCCTTATTTTTTGACTTTAAGCAAATAGCCTTAATATCGATAACAGGAAACGAGATGGCTGATTCCCTAGCCAATGAAGCCAAAACACTTGAACCTCTGTAACTTCATCTACTACGGTCTTTGATGCCAACGCAGACGCAAAATAAAAGCTCTGCTCAAACCCAAGAAAAAAATTCTCGCTGCCAGAATTAAATTATATCCGAGAAATTACGACAACAATAATTAGACTAAGGACAAAGCATTTTTAGGCATGAAGATTCTGCTCGATGGTTCCAGATCATATGTGGAATGCAGGCACGTAACTGGATCCCAAACACCTTTTTAGCTATCCTTCCATTGTTGGTGCCCTTTTCAAAATAGATAATGACTGCAGCATGTACATTCTATACTCGGATCGTGCCAAGGATGTTGCCACGGCAGTGGTTCACACCTTTGGCAACATTTGACTATATCTTTGTTTTGTTATTACCACCTTTGCACTTTGTCATACACGACAACAACGATAACAGTTATTCTGGGTACTTACGTATCATATTGTCGATGCATTTCGCCAAATTAAAAGATATCGTTAAATGCTGTCATCGTTGTCATTATTATTTGGCTCGAACATGAGCAGAAAAGCACTGTTGGCTGCATATCGTGGTATTTGGCGACGTTTTTTGATTTGATAAAATTGTGTGTGTGTGTGTGTGTGGTCGACGTTATTATACTTAAGTACCGTTTTCTGTAATACTTTTCACGATCGTTACGATAATGAAACAGAAAAAATGGTATCGAATAATAATTAATTTTTTTAAAAAATGGTAAAATGTGGGAAATAAATCTTTATCGAGAAAAAAAATATTTTTCATAAAAAAAGAAGTACAAATAGTAACAAAGATTTGTAGCGATGATAAAATCCCACAGTCATTTGAAAAAATAAACACTTCAAAAAGCAAGCAATTTGGAAGAGAAATTCAATCTGCTGAATAATCGAATTTTGAATCTTCCACATGTGCCACAAGAAAAGAAAGCCAAGTTACGTAAATGAGTTTGAGAGCAATGATTAAATGTGTGTTTAAATTGAAAATACAATGTTTGTTTTGTTATCCGAAGTTTCTTGCAACTAAAGTAGTTCTGGAATACACTGAAACCTATTTATTTGCGATAACTGTATTGCTTGAAGACTTATTCTTGTGATGATATCTAAATGACTTAGCAATGTTTATTTTAAATGTAAAAACACAGTGTGCTTATGGAAAAAAACATATGCGCTTGTAAAAACCAAACTATTATATTGTGTTGTTACTTACTTTAAAGAAA